>PVKV010006774.1:0-44782 GCA_004027835.1 Alouatta palliata
TCACCTCCTTCCCCTCTGCCTCACCTCTGTCCCCTCTGCCTCACCTCCTTCCCCTCTGCTCCTTTTTCCCCTCTCCCCTCTCATCTCCCAACCTCACCCTTCCCCCTACCTCATTTCACACCCCCATCTCTCTCCCTCACCTCCAAGCCCACCTCTCCCTCCTCTGCCTGGCACTTGCTCTCCTCCAGGCACAGTGATGCCCCTTCTGTCCCACAGTGGGGACACCTGGGACACTGCTCCCGCTGCCGTGCATGGCTCTAACGCCCCCTCCTGACCACTCCTTGCAGCCGGCATCTCATCCTCACCTCCCACCACTCTACCTGGCCACCATGCTGGCCACCCCTAGTGAAAACATGTCGTACATTTTTATTCATTGATTCAGTTTTTACTTTTCTAGTGCCGTCTCCCCACAAGACTGTGAGCTCTGAGCACAGCAGAGACTGTCAGTTCTGTTCCTGGATGTCCGCCAGCACACGGTAGGTGCTCAATGACATCTGTGACTGAAAGAATGAATACAAGAATGAATGAATGAACAAATGAAGGAAGGAAGGAAGGAGTAGGCCCTCGTGGATCTTGCCAGTGGTGCAGGCTCACAACCATCACAGGCCTTCAAGGAGAGGTCTTGCCAACAGCACTGAGGCTCAGCCAGCAGCAACAGAGAAGGTGGTCAGACATTAAGTAGAACTTCCTGGTGCTAGAAGTCCTGAGAAACTGTCCATCCATGAGTAAAAACATACTGTGAGCCTGGTGCTGGATTATCGGAGTCAGCAGGGGGTGGGGGGGTGGAAGAGAACCTGGTCCATGATGGGAGGGAGATGAAGCCTATGAATGGCTGAGGAAAAGTGACAAGCCAGCACGTGGTGGTCACAGGCTCTGAAGGGCAGGATGGGAGTTCATGGAAAGGACAGGCCCCCCAGGAAACACATGTGCAAAGACTTTATGGAGGGCAGGGACGGCGGCTGGGCCTCGGAAGACTGCCGCTCTGGAGTAGGTGGGAAGCGGGACAGAGGGCGCTCAGGGAGGGCCTGCACAAGGCACAGGGGCCGGGGTGCAGAGGGAGGACTAAGTGGGGGCCTGCAAGAGACCGTCTCCGGGCCCTGTGACATGTCCCACCAACGTGGCTCTCCCAGCCAACTGCCCCAGTGAAATCTCCATTGCTTCTACCTGGCCCAGGGCACGAAGACTTCCCCAGGTTGCTGGTGGCCTCTGAAGCCAGCCAGCCGCAGCACTGGCCTAAGTCTGGGGCTCTCAACTCCTCATCTAGCGCTCCTGCTGTTTCCTATGCTCCAAGCCTCCCATCACCTGGCCAACAAAGCTACCAGTCCAGACCTTGCCCTGAGCCCTCGAGGTCGCCACGCCATGAGTGTAAGGTCAAGAGGCCTCTCCACAGCAGCTGGAGGCCAAGGTTTCCAGGCCCTCTGCCTTCCCTCCCTCAAACCAGAGCTTGGAGGGGTGCTGGACAGCTGAAGGAGCCATGAGGCCAGGGGATAGAGGAGCAGAGAGGCCAATCTCCTCTGCCAAGGCCCGAGGCATCTCCAGGTCAAGCCCCAGGAACTGGGCTGAGAGGTGTCTAGGAGTAGGACTAAGCATAGCACCCCCAATGGAGACTGACAGCATTTGGCTGTGTCCTGTGTCCCCACCAAAATCTCACCCTGAATTTTTTTTTTTTTTTTTTTTTTTTTTTTTGAGAAGGAATCTCGTTCTCTTGTTCTGTTGCCCAGGCTGGAGCGCAATGGCTCACTGCAACCTCCACCTCCCAGGTGCAAGCGATTCTCCTGCCTCAGCCTCCTGAGAGCAGCTGGGATTACAGTCATGTACCACCACACCCAGCTAATTTTTGTATTTTTAGTAGAGACAGGGTTTCACCATGGTAGCCAGGTTGGTCTTGAACTCCTGACCTCAAGTGATCCTCCCGCCTCGGCCTCCCAAAGTGCTGGGATTACAGGAGTGACACACCGAGCACAGCCTCACTTGAATTGTAGTTCCCATAATTCCCATGTGTTGTGGGAGGGACCCTGTGGGAGAAAATAGACTTACGGGGGCCGTTTCCTGCATACTGTTCTCGTGGTAGTGAATAAGTCTCATGAGATCTGACGATTTTATAAGGGGTATCCCCCTTTGCCTGACTCTCATTCTTTCTTGCCTTCCACCATGTAAGACGTGCCTTTGCTCTTCCTTTGCCTTTTACCATGATTGTGAGGCCTTCCCAGCCATATAGAACTGAGAGGCCATTAAACCTCTTTTTCTTTACAAATTACTCAGTCTTGGGTATTTCTTCATAGCAGTATGAAAATGGACTAATACAGAAAAACTTCAGCTCCTACATACCCTCACTGTGTTAGCCAGGTTCTCCCAAGAACTAGAACCAAGAGGATCCACATATGGATATACCAAAAGAGATGTGTTACGAGAGCCTGGGTCACACAGTTACAGAGGCTGAGACGTCCCATCCTCTGTCATCTGCAAGCTGGAAGCCCAGGAAACCTGATGCTGTAGCTCAAGTCCAAGCTCCAAGGACTGAGAAGCAGGGGACCCAGTGTTGTCAGTCCCAGCCCTAGGCTGAAGGCCTGAGGAGTGCTGACGTCCAAGGGCAGGAGAAGACAGATGGCCCAGCTCAAACAGAGAGAGCAAATTCACCCTTCTTTTGCCTTTTCATTCTATCCGGACCATCAGTGGACTGGTAGTCCACACTGGTGAGGGCCATCTGCTTTATTCAGTCCAGACATCAAAATGCTCATCTTTTCCAGAAACACGTGCACAGACACACCCTGAAATCATGTTTCACCAGCTGTCTGGGCAGCCCTTAGCCCAGACACAAAATTGGCCATCACACCTGCCCCGGCACGCAGGTCCAAGCATCCTCTGTGAACCTGTGGGTCAGACACAGCCTCACCCCTGTTGTCCTGGGGATCCCAGCTTCAGGGGACAAGGAAGTGCCAGGTTCTAAAGTCAGTCTTTGAGGCAAATGTATCTTAGAGTCAAAGTTACTTCCCAAAACTCTTTCCTCTTCCCTAAGATACAACTGCTGTGGCTTGAGATACCTCCATGAAGAAGGGCTTGGTCCATACATCAAGCATGTGGGATGAAAATACATCTTAAAATCCCAGAGTCACATCCACCTGCCCCACCAGGGGCCACAGAGACCAACACCCGAGGGAACAGAAGATTCTCACCCACATCACAGCTTGTATTATTCCATTCTCACACTGCTATGAAGAAATATTTGAGACTAGGTAGTTTACAAAGGAAAAAGGTTTAACTGACTAACAGTTCCACATCACTGGGGAGGCCTCAGGAAACTTACAATCATGGCAGAAAGCAAAGGAGAAGCAGGAACCTTCTTCACGGGGCGGCAGGGTGGAGTGAGTGCTGAGCAAAGGGGGAAGCCCCTTATAAAAGCATCAGATTGGCCAGGCGGTGGCTCATGCCTGTAATCCCAGCACTTTGATAGGCCGAGGCGGGTGGATCACCTGAGGTCAGGAGTTCGAGATCAGCCTGCCAACATGAGGAAATCCCGTCTCTACTAAAAATACAAAAATTAGCTGAGCATGGTGGCAGGCACCTGCAATCCCACCTACTTGGGAGGCTGAGAGAGGAGAATCACTTGAACCCGGGAAGTGGAGGTCGCAGTGATCCAAGATGGTGCCACTGCACTCCAGCCTAGGTGACTCCCATGATTATATTATATCCACCTGTTCCACCTGATACGTATGGATTTGGAGGATTACAATTCCAGAGATTTGGGTGGGGACACAGCACCTAACCACATCGCAAGTTCCCTGAGTAAGCCAGCTCCTATTAACTGCGATTGCCAAATCTCTTTACATTGCTATTGTCTTCATTTTTTGGCAAATGTGGCTAAGTTGGAAGCAGTTAAATGATAATGACCTATACATTTGCATATGCTGCTGTCAGCAAAGTAAAAGGTGAGCGGAATCTGTGCTATAGTACAGCTCTGCCACAAACTTGCTGTGTGGCACTGGGCAAGATGCCTAGCCTCTCTGAGCCTCAATTTCCACATATAAAAACAAGAATAATGATAATACCAATGGTCAAAGTGTGCCTGCAAGTGTTCAGTGAGGCAATGCCTATGGAAATGCCTGCTTGAGGGAGGCAAGGAGCCAGAGTAACAAGCACATGGACCTTGAGGACAGTGAGCTGAGTTCAAATCCTGACCCAGCCATTTACCAACTGGCTCGCCCCAAGTCTCTGCAGGAGCGTGCGGGGAACACCAGCACAGATGCCCTCAAGCTCACGGGCACAACACAGGGGCACTCCCAAAGTGAAGCCGCACTGTGCAGTTGTGGCCCTATCTGAGCTGTGGCCGTCCCTGACGTGTGAGTCCTACGCAGCTCTGCCCCAGGCCCCTTGGGGTCCTCAGGCTCTGTGGCTTTGCAGGAGTCAGGGACTGTGGCTGGAATCCCAGGCTGGCCACCTCTCTTTGCTGTCTCCCTCCACGTTTGGAGACGGCATTTCCTCCCCTTCCAGCCCTGGGCCAGCGGGTCAGGTTTCCACCCAGATGGAAAGTCCCACCCAGGGCCCCTGGAGGACAGCTCACCATGGAAACTCCACAGGGCGCCCGCCAGACATGGGGTAGGTGGCCACTGGCAGGCCTAATGGGGGCGGGCTCCCAGTCCTGTCCACCGGGGGGGGGGGAGGAGGGCAGGAGAGGGAGCGGAGGCCTCCAGCCAGACTTTAGATCTCAAACACAGAACATCCGTACATACGCAGAGCAAAGAGTGGGTGATCCTCCGTGCATTTAGGTATGTGCGTGTGTATGAGCGTGCATGTGCATTTGGGTGCGTGTGTCTATGGAATATGGGGCGGTGGAAAGATCCTGAATTAGAAGCCACAGCCCTGAGCCCTCTAAGCATTCTGAGCCTCAGTTTCCCTAACTGCACCCTTCTTGGAGGCTGGATTCAATTCAGATGAGATGAGTAAATGCCATTATCCAGTAAGAAGTAAGCAATGGGTGGGTGCTGCCAGATGAAGCCCCCCAGGCCTGTCAGCATAAACCACAGTCAAATGACAGTCTAGCCCGGGGGAGGAGGGAGCGCCCTGAGTGAGGTGCCTCCTGCACTGTTCAGCTCAAAGCAGAAGCACATGAACAAAGCTTCCCAAACCGTGTTCCGAGACTCCAGGGCTAGAGATAGGTGGTCCCCAAAGAAAGGACAGTTTCTGAGCCCAAGAGTTTGCAGAACCCTCCCTACGACTCAAAGCATCCACAGGCATGTCGAGGGCCCTTGGAGATCCTCCTTAAAGAAACCCATTTAATTGCACTTAACCAGGCACTTAGGAAAGTTACCCGAGCAGCTGCCCAGCCAGCCCCCAGACGCAGCCCAGTGAAGGCAGCACCGCCTCTGCCCAGCTCCCTCCAGGCTGCACTGCATGGAACTCCAGGGCTGTGCGGTGCCCTGAGGCACAGAGCATTTTTCCAGGGTCAATTGAAGAAAGAACTCTAAGAAAGATGTTTCTGGATCATGTGCCAAATTGTTACTGAGATGGTGCCTGCTGTCTGTCCATTGATTAATGAGGAAACACATAATAAATTCCTCAGCATTCCGGGCCGGGGGAAACACTGGTCTGTCCCAAGCTCTTACATCAGACGGAAGCAGCTTTGATTCCATTTCTCTTTGGGCCTTGGCTGCCGGGAGGCTCAAAGGCATCCTGACCCTTCCCCTAGGTTTTGACATAATTAGTCTCTTCACTTATTATCTGAGCTGCCCAGTGACGCACAGGCCACCTCCACAGCCCTTCATTAATAATCACCACAGTTAGTGCATATTGGAGGTATGCTGTGTGCCAGGCACCACGCCGGACACATGCCATCTACCCTCTCACTTGTCCTTGTGACGGTGCCACAAGGTGGGGGCTTTGTTATCCCCATTCTACAGATCAGGAAACTGAGCCCTGGGAAGGTGCAGTCACTGAGTCCAGCCCATTCTCGCAGCGAATTCACTCTTAAGTTGCGCTGTGTGTGTTCACCCGCCCATGCTGCCTCCTCACTCTAGACCGTGAGTGCTGGAAGGCACCAACTGTGCCCTTGGGGCCTAGAACGGTAGGGATGCCTGATACTGTGATGAATCAGGATTGAAACAAAGGCCTGCCTGCCTGAAAACCCATGCCTTCACCTCTTGTGTCTTTTGGGTCTGCAGGGTTTGGTAAACCTAACGCTAACCTTAACCTTCAGTGTAATCCTAATGCTGACACCAAACCTTCACTTAACTCTAGCATAATCCCACAGGAATTCATTAATAAGCCATGAAATGCTCCCTGCCTGGCCCTGTCCTCGGCTCTGTGGGGCAAGGGCTCTGGCCATTTAAGGAGAGAAGATGCAGGAGCTCGGTGGCAGCATGGATGGACTCAGCAAAGATGGTGGGAGCACGTGGAGTCGGCAGCTGGGAGAGGGCAGCGGGGGTGGAAGGCTGAGGTTCCCTCCTGGGAGGCCTGGTTAGACCTGAGCAAGGCAGACCAGGCCAAGCGGGGCTGAAGCGGCAGTCACTGAGCAGGAACGCTGAGCCGACCCCCACTCCCAGGAGCGGCTACTCTGGCCTGCGAGGGCCAGCCCAGCGGGTGGGGAGGCGATGCCCTGCTCAGCTTCCTGCCCCGTTCCAGGCTGGCCAGGACCCCCACGGCCAGCACAGGAAATAACAGGGGCTCCCAGAGGACGCCCAGGCAGGCCTTGCTCCGAGGCCACCCGGGGAGGGAAGGAGGCCATTGTCGGCCTTTGTTTCAGTTTCCCCAGGGTTACCCGAGCTCCAAGAGGCAGCTAGGAGCTTACAAAGCTTTCCCCAACCTGCAGCTGTCCAGCCTTCCCAGCCCCAACCCTGCGGACAGGCCCGCCAGGCCCCTAGACTCTTAAAGCAGCAGGTGTCGGGTGGAAAATGAAGTCACATGCAAGTTGGGGGTTGGGTGGGCAGCCCATGCGTGCCACAGCAGGCCAGGCAGGCGAACAGACAGATGGACCAAGGCTGGGGTCTAGGTCCATGCCCAGGTCAGCCCAGTACTGGGTCCAACAGCAGGGGTGCAAATCTTTGGATGGGAAGAATATCCAGGGCCCTGAGGGTACGACAAAGAAATGGAAGAAAGAAAACAGAGCGCAAGGAGACAATCTGGACATCCTGAACACCCGCCTGGGCACTGTTCTGATCCCTTCGAGGGAGACAGCCCAGACACAGGCTTTTTCTGCTCATTTGCATGCCCAGGAGTGGATGAGTGAATGGTGCGTGTGTGTGTGTCTGCACGTGCATGCATTTGTAAGTGTGTGCATATGCACACTATGTGTATGCTGGCAGTAAGAACACTCTCCTGTATGCACATATAGGTGTGCATCTGTGTGTGCATCTGTGTGCACACCTGTGTCTGCAGGCATCTGTGTGGGTGTGCGTTATGTATACGCATGCACTTGACTGTGTGTACATATGTGTATAGTATGGAGAAACACGCATGTGAAAGCCTGTATGTGTGAATGTGTGTATTGTGTGGAGTATGCATATGCCAATATACATGTACATGTGTGTGAGTCTGTATACACGTGCATGAGGTTACATGCGCATTGTATGCAAAAGCGTACCCACATGTGTGTGAGTGTCCATGTGCATTGTATGGAGTATATTTGCACTGAGTGAGCCTACGAGCATATATATGTATGAATGTGTGTGCATGTGTGCTTGTGTTTGTGTGCATGTCGTGTGTGTGTTGTGTGGACTTGCATGCACACGCAATGACTGTGAGTTTACATGTCACCACTGAACAGCTCTCACCGGTTTGTGCCCATCAGCAATCACTCATTCTCACACTGACCCAGGTGGCCTCTCACTAGTGGTGTGTCGCTGCAGTGATAGTAGCGCTCACAGCACATTCTAGTGCCCCTCATTCCACAAAGACGCAGTAGGTCTCCACTGAGTCCCAGGCACTGTGAATCAGCAACGACAGAAAGCGTGCCCTAGACTCAGACAGAACCCCAGCTAGTTGTGCAGACTGGACCAGTCTCCTTACCTCTGTGGGCCTCAGTTGCTCATCTGTGAGATGGGAATGCTAATACTGTGGTTAACAAGGCTTAAATGAGATAATGCATGCCTCAGCCCCCTGCCTGGCACCGAGTGGATGCTCACTAGATGTTTATTATTTTTTAATTGTTATTGCTGAGACAGTGCTAATTGCTGAGGAGACAACAGTAAGCAAAACAAGCACTGACCCTGCCTCCACAAGCTTGCTGGGTTTGCAAGGCATTTAGCCTTGATAAGTAGAATAGCATAAGTAAAATGTACCATATTCACCAGATTTAGCCTGGGTCTGATGTGTTAACTATTACCACATGGCCAGCAGCCATCAGTTAAAGCAATCAGCCATGACAAAGGGGAAAAAATTATCAGTGAAGGCAAAATAATAATTTTTTGAACCAGATAGGCATCAGATAGCCAGGTTCAGCCTAATCTCTGTGTGTGTGTGTGTGTGTGCATGTGTGCTCGCGCACACCTACCTGCTCACTCAAGGATTTTAAGAAAATATCAGCTGACATGACAGCAGCTTAACCCCTGTGGGCTGCCCACTGTCTACAGCAGGACACCACTGACCATACCCAACCCAGGAGCTGGGCCCTGCAGAGCGTCCACGCAGGAAGCCAAGACCAGCCAGGTGGTGCGGTCAGGCTGACCTTGGCCATTTCCTACTGGGTGCTGGCCCAGGGCTGCACAGTCCATGTGTCCAGCCCCACCCGGGGAAGAAACTCAATCTCATGACAGCCTCAGGCCTTTGCCTTTAAGAGCAGGCCCTGCTCACCTCCCACCAACCCCCGCAACCACCGCCTTCCCAACTTGGGAAACAAGCCATGCCTCACTAACCAGGGTGCCAGGGTGAACAAGAGCGGTTCCCTACAGACTCAGTTCCACCCCAAATCTTCAGGAAGGTGAAGCGGATTGCCCCAGGCACTGCGGCCATGCCCAGAGACTGCCAGTCAAGATGTGGGGAGAAAAGCAGGGAGTGGTGATGATGTGATGAGAGGGAAGGGCCCATCTGAACCTTCTCTGTCACTCACGCAGACCCAAGCTCAGAGCTAAGCTCCAATGGGTACTTCCTCCACATGGCATCAATAGCAAAAGTAAAGGTGCAGGGTGCCAGGTGGCACTCTAGGAGCTGAGCTCTCCATGCGGATTCCCTTGTGCTGTCCTCACAATGGCCTTATAAAGTAGGACTACTATTATCCCCATTTGCAGTGGGGAAATGAAAGGACAGGGAGGTTTAGTAACTTACTCCAGTTTGAACAGCTAATATGTATCTAGACCTCTACCCCAGATTTTGCTCTTAACAAAGTGAACAAAACTCAGGCCCTGAACTTCCCAGGACAAATACAGACGAAGAAGTGGAGGTGAGGTTCTGCAGCTCGGCAGACATTAGCCAGGAAGCACCTGCCAATTGCCAAGCCAGAGCTGGGCTGTGGGGACACAGGGAATCAGACTTGGTCATGGCCCCCTCGAAGTGAGCAGAGCAGCAGAGAGCTGGAGATAAGAAGAGAAAGAACATTAGAAGCAAGCAGAAGGCAGTGAGAGCACCGAGGGCCAGGACCAGGAGCTCTTAGGCTCAGGGGGGCACAAAATTATGGCAGGGCTATCATGGGAAACTTCCTGGAGGAGGTGCCATTTAGACTGAGCTTCAAAAAATGCCAAAGGGGCATACCCAGTCTGCAGACCAGCAGCATCAACATCACCCCGGAGCCTGTTAGACATGCAGAATCTCAGGCCCCACCCAGACCTACTGAGTCAGAATCGGCGTCTTGACAAGATCACCAAATTTGCATGCATGTTCAAGTTTGAGCGGCCCTGATGCAATCCACCCTAGGATGCACAAGCCTGGGCCACACTGGAGGGAGCAGGATGGGCAGCGACTCCCTCAAATGCATGAGGAGCAATGCCATCAGCCCCCCACTCCACACACACTCCAACCCACAGACACGCCTTACTGTTCACCGGCAGCCTTCAAGTCACCAAATAACTATTGATTTCCAGTGTCCACCAGCAGGGTCCTTGGGGACTTGGAGAAGGGCCGATACCACAGAGTTGCCTTTCCGTCCTCGGGGAGCATCCCAGCTTTGGAGAAAGTAGGACTGGCCCCCTTTGTCTTCACAACCCTCATTATTGGTGCCCCCCGAAAAGCCCAAGAGCACTAGGAGAGGAGAGGCGGGACCATGGGCTTGCTGGGCAGACAGTCCCGAATCAACCGAGCAACTGTGCTGCAAAGTCCCAACGCCAGGCTGAGAACACAAGACAAATGACAGCATCCCTGCCATTAGGGAAGCCCCAAGTCCATCTCAAGAGGGTGGAAATCAGCAAGACAAGCCCAGCTCCATGGAAGTGAAGTCATCGTCCAGGGCAGAGGGGGAGGAGAACAGGAGTCAGAAGACCTACTGCACACGTGTTTTCTTCCACATGCCCTGGGCACCAGCACACGAGTCCTGAGCACACACGTGCACATGTATGCACGTACTTCACACACACATGTTCACAGCAGGCACATCAACGAGGAAGCCAAGTAGAGTGCAGCCCACTGGGGCCCAAGGCTGGTGCAGAGCCAGAGGAAAAGGGTGGGCAGGAAACGCCACATCCTCCTCAGAGAACTGGTCCAAGGCAGCCCTGGGGAGCCCAGCATGCAGCACCAACAAGCAGGCGGAGCGCAGAGGCGCTGGAGCCCCCCACCCCAGGGGTCCGAGTCAGGGCTGCAGCGACCTGGGCACACACACACACAAGCACACACACAATTGCATGCACCCAAGCGCACACACGGCACAGAATGCCCTACCCCGTGGACTGCTCACCATGGTAACAGAGGGGCCACCTCTCAGCTCGAGTCACCACCTGATGGTTTCCGAGGCCCCCTGTGCTGGAGAGGGAGCAGCTCTAACAAAGGCAGAGCCCGGGCTACCTGGCCAGGGGTCCGTGGAGCCGACCCCCCGGCGCATGCCTGCCATGCTCCCCCAGTGAGCTCCAGGCCACCGCGTCTTCCTACCCAGCCCGCCTGGCTCCACTTAGCTCAACTCCCCACAGGCTCCCCAGCCGAGCTAATGAGAAACTCCCCAGCTGGCCCCATATAAAAATGCATTTCATAAGTCTTTAAAATGCTGGGAAATTCTACATCTATTTAGTGAGACTTTTCTGCTCCTTTAAAATGTCCCTTAGTCCTCATCAAGAAGATAATTGGGTTGGGGGCTCAAGCACAAAAGGTGGATGGCACCAGCACACCAGTCCAAAGCCAAAGGGTGCCCAGGCAGCTTGCACCACGGGCCACGGCCACACAGCTCCAGGAGGGAATCATGGCAGGGGGGACATCCCACAGACAACCCCAATGCAAGACGGTCACTTGGAAGAGTTCAAAGTGAGACCCAGTGGGAGGCAATGGACACAGAAGAGGGGAACAGTCTCTCCAGCCTTGATTTAGGGATTGAAAGAAAAAGTTAGAAGGTCCTGGGAGCCCCTGAGAAAATCTCCAAAGGAGAAAAAAAAGACCACCCACACAAAGATGTTCATCAGGGCGTTATTTACAACAGCCAACACCTAAAGCGGCCCGAACATCCAACAGGGGAGAGGCGGAGAACACTCATGCCCACCCACTCGATGGTTCCAGCACAGCCACCAAGGTGTGAGGTCCGTGGGTCCCAGGATCACAGGACGCTCAGGTCCCACAGGGACTACAAGGAAACCCACTGCGAGTTCAGCCTGGACTTCATCTAGAAGCTTATAGACAAACAGAGCTGGAAAGCGGACGAGAAGAAATGCAAACAGCAAGTGTGCAGAAGTGCAGGGGTGTGGGTGGAGTTTCTGTGAAGCCGTTGAAACAATAAATATGCACTCTAGCAAAGCACAAGCAGGGTGGGAGGCAGCTCCACGTGGTTCAGAAGTGCAGGCGGGACTGCACAGAGCGACCTCGCCTCCCCATGGTGAAAGGCTGGGGCTTCTGGACATTTCCGTCCATTTCCCCAGCCAAAACCTGGGGGCAATGGACTTCGGGGGATGAAGCTGTCACCTTGATCAGGAGTAGGGACCCTCACCATTCTCCTCACCCCACCAGGCTAAAAGAAAAATGAGGGGCTTCAATGCATTCTTCCCAAAGGGCTCCCAGGACACCAGCTACCCCAACGCCGGCTCTACCTCCCATCTGAGCAGGTTCCAGAGCCTGCAGCCCCATCCCCACCTTCCCCTGCAAACTGCCCTCAGGCCCAACACCCACATGTGGAAGGAGGGCTGGGGACAGGGGATGGAGGTGGTGTGAGTCCCTGCAGAAATCCTGGCCCACAGTGTTTTCCAGGCCTAGCTTTCAACATGGAAGATGTGTGCAAGTTCTTCAAAACCTGCACCTCCTCTCCCAGGGCTGGCTTCGGTTAGACTCTTCTATCTGACCCAGGGGTGACCTGGGCACAGACCTGACTGCAGCGAGTCTCCTATAAAACAAAGCATGAGACCCGCATTCTCACTGGCAGGTCTACCATCTACAGTGGAGGCACTAAATTCATGCATGAGCTGCCTGGGTTCAAATCCCTGCTCTGCTTGGCTGAGTGACCTAGAAGCAAGTCACCAGCATCTCTGTTTCTCGGTTTTCTCATAGGTATGTCAAAAGCACTGAAAAGGAGACCTCGTAAATGAGAATGATGGTTCCCATTAACCAGGACAGGAAGACCTGTCCCATGGCAGGAAGGCCTAAAACGCCACTCACAGTGCGACACCGATAAGGTCTCAGGCTGTGGGGCCATCACGGTCAACTGATGATGCTGAGTGCTCCTCTCAAATCACAAGTGTGTCTGTCACCATGCCAGAAATAAACGTAGCTAACCTGCTCAGGTATTCACTAGAAGCATGTGTCAATAGACTGACTGTGTCCTATCTCTGGTCCACCCCAGACCCTCCTCCCACTACCTCTTCCCACTGCTCCTTCCAGACCTGCCTTGCTGGAAGGAAGCCATGGAGCAGACTCTGTCCAACCGGTCCCAGAACCCAGCCTGGATGGGGGGGAGATTCCAATGAGACTCTGCCTAGACAGTTACATAAAAATAACCACCTTCAAGCTAAGCATGGTGGCACATGCCTGGAATCCCGGCTGCTTGGGAGGCTGAGAAATGAGGATTGTTTGAGCCCAGGAGTTGAAGACCAACCTGGGCAACATAGCGAAGCCTTGTCTCAACAAAATTAAAATTAAAAAAAAATAGATGAGCAGCTTCAGCTTCCAGATCAAACTCAGTGACGAGGAAAGAAAAGGTACATTTCCACATGGTTGTGTTGGTTCCCTGAAACCCCACATCATAGACCTCAGGATCATGCACCATGTTTCTGGTGTCTGCCACGTAGAGACCTCATTCTAAAGGGCTTGTGGGAAGAGGCAGGAAATGCTGAAGGGAAGATGCCTCTCCATACCAGGCTGGGATGGGCAGGAAAGAGGGGAGTAAGGGTTAGGGCTAGTACCAGGCTGGGATGGGCAGGAGAGGTGGGGGTTGGGGTTAGGGTTAGGATTAGTACCAGGCTAGGATGGGTGGGAGAGAGGGGGGTTAGGGTTAGGGCTAGGCTTAGTGTTAAGGTTAGTACCAGGCTGGGATGGGCAGGAGAGGTGGGGGTTGGGGTCAGGGTTAGTACCAGGCTAGGATGGGTGAGAGAGAGGGGGTGTTAGGGGTAGGGTTAGGGTTAGTACCAGGCTGGGATGGGCGGAACAGGTGAGGGTTGGGGTTAGGGTTAGGATTAGTACCAGGCTAAGATGGGTGGGAGAGAGGGGGATTAGGGTTAGGGTTAGGGTTAGGGTTAGGGTTAGTGCCAGGAGATGGGCAGGAGAGGGGGGTTGGAGACATTGGTAGGAGGTAGACCAAGGGCAGTGGAGGCCTGGAACCTCTACCCTAATCAACAGCACCTTAGCAAGGCCACTCTTAGCAACCTCCTTCTATTTGGTGGTCAGGCCCAAACCTGCTGGTGCAAGGAGATTCTTTGGCCTGAACAATGTGTTTTTAAAACATGAGTTGTCCAGAGTGAGATACCTTCACACCTACTAGGAAGGTTAGAATTTACAAAAGGAAAAACAGCAAGTGTTGTCACGGACCTGGGAGAAGTGGAATCCTCACGAGCAGTGGGAATGTCAAATGTCTGGGAAGGTTTGGTGGCTCCGCCAAAGGTTAAACATAAACTTCTCCTTTGACCCAGCAATTCCACACCCACAAATATGCCCAAAATAACTAAAAAAAAGCGTTCAAACAAAAACTTGGACATTGCCAGGTGCGGTGGCACACGCCTGTTGTTCCAGCTACGATGAGAGGCTGAGAGAGGAGGATCCCTTGAGGTAGGAGTTCAAATCCAATCTGGGCAGCATAGTTAAACTCCACCTCAAAAAACAAAACAAAACTTGTACGTGGATATTCACAGCAGCACTATTCACAACAGCCAGAAGATGAAAACAACCGAAATGTCAATCAACAACACCCAAACAAAATGTGGTCTTTCCATACAATAGAATATTAGATAGCCCTCAAAAGGGATGAAGGACAGACACCTCCTATAATAACTTGGATGACCCTTGAAAACATTGGGCTAAGTGAAAGAAGCTAGTCAATGGAGATTATGTATTATATGACTCCACTGATAGGATGTCCAGAAAAGGCAAGTCTGTAAAGACAGAAAGTGGATCAACCGGGCACGGTGGCTCACGCCTGTAATCCCAGCACTTTGGGAGGCTAAGGCGGGTGGATCACCTGAGGTCAGGAGTTCAAGGCCAGCCTGGCCACCATGGTGAAACTCTGTCTCTACTAACAATACAAAAAGTAGTCAGGTGTGGTGGTACGTGCCTGTAATCCCAACTACTCAGAAGGTTGAAGAAGGAGAATCCCTTGAACCCAGGAAGTGGAGGTCTCAGTGAACTCAGATTGCACCATTGCATGCCAGCCTGAGTGACAGAGTGAGACTCTGTATCAAAAAAAGAAAAAGAAAGAAAGAAAGAAAGAAAAAAGAAAGAAAGAAGAAAGAAAGAAAGAAAGAAAGAAAGAAAGAAAGAAAGAAAGAAAGAAAGAAAGAAAGAAAGAAAGAAAGAAAGAAAGAAAGAAAGAATCAGTGGTTGCCTGAGACTGGGAGAGCTAGGAGGGTAGGGGTAACAGCTAAGGATACAGTGTTTCTTTTTTATTATTATTTTCTTTTATTTAGTTAGTTATTTTACAGACAGGCTATCATTCTGCCACCCAGGCTGGAGTACAGTGTCACAATCATAACTCACCATAACCTCGAACTCTTGGGCTCAAGTGATCCTCTTGCCACAGCCTCCCAAAGTGCTAGGGTTACAGGCATGAGTCAACACGCCTGGTCCAGAGTTTCTTTTTAAGGTCATGAAAATGTTCTAAGTTGACTGTAGTAATGGTCACACGTATCTCTAAATATACCAAAATTCACGGACTTGTAATGGATGAGTTGTATGATATGTTAATTATATCTCAATAAAGCTGTTTTAAAAAAGATATAAGTTGGGTTTTTTTTTTTGTTTTGTTTTGTTTTGTTTAAGAATCTAAAGATTTCTTATGAAAATCTAGCTTTCTGGGTTTTCTTTTAAAACCTCTGAAGATTTGACAATTCTGAACCCAGCCAGAATTCTGGCAATTCATGGCCTGGCCGGCAGGAGCTGAGACCAGCCATCCTCTTTGCAGGGTCTGTGTCACTGTCCACCACGGCCCCTCACATATCAGCCCATCTGGGTCATCATCCTGCCTCGGGTGGGCTTTGAGTTTGTGACCCTGGCAAGGCTTTCCCATTTGCAAAGGACTTTCGCATTTCTAAGGAGTTCACACCTATGGCCTGGCAAGGCGGGAGAAGTTGGGGTTGGCAGGAGAAGAATAACCCACAAACTCCCCTGAAATCACACATGAAACCCCACATGTGTTCCGAAAGAGAATCCACACACTTCCACTGGATGCCCGAAGGCACCTGTGGCTCAAAACAGGTTAACAACACCAGCCCCACACCTCCAAGGCACCCCCACATCTCTACTCCAAATGAAGTGCTCCTTCTCCTGGGCCCCACCCTCAGCAGCCCCACTCACCAGCAAGCAGCACAAGTGGGCCTGCGCACTCTGCTCCCCATGCCCCGCCTCCGGGCTGCAGGATATTGCCATGAGCTGATCATTTCGCTCCTTTCCCTGCCAGGCAAGGCCAGGCTCTCCATCACTGTCAGGGCCTCTCCTCGAGGGCACAGAAGGAGCAGGCCTGGTTGTTCCTGGGGGCGGAAGGCCACAGGGTCTCCACTGGCAGCGTGGCCTCGGGAGGCCAGGGGTGAGTGCAGAAGCAAACTGCACATTCTGCTTCTTTATTGCAGTTCTCCATCAAACGCCCAGAGCCAGGTAAAGCAGGAGAGGAAGGCGCATGAAAAGCTTGCACGCTGGGACAACTGGGACCCCTAGAAGAGGGGCTGCTCCATGCCTCACAGCTCTCCCTTCCTCCTGGGAAAACGCCCTCAAGCTCAGGGCCAGTGGGGGGCCTGTGAGCAGAATGCACCTATGCCCTGCAGCCACCAGGCCTGTCCCACCAGGGACCTTCCAGAAGTCCCCATAATGACCCGCCTTCAGGTCCTGCTCAGATCTCCACCTCCCGACGCCAGGTGCTGCAGAGGTTAAGCCACAGGCTCTGGCTTCTGCAGGACTTAGGTTGGAGTCCCTGATCCACAGCTCGCCGGCTGGGGACCGTGATTCACTACTGTACAGCTCCAAGCTCCTTCCCTCATCTGTCAAATGAGGATAGGGATTCTCAGTAGCAGTGCCAAGGGTGGCCTGGGAGGTTTTGCTCCCCCATAATCTTCCTTGGCACCTGCTGCCATTCTCTGATGTGGCCAAGTGACATTTTCTCAGTTTAATGAAAAGTATTAGACAAAAGCAGCTTTCACCAGGCCTCTGGCCCTGTCATCCACCAGATGGCCGTCCCTAAACCAAGCCCATGGAGAAATTATAGGGCTGCTGCTGGAAGTGGCACCCACCTCACAGAGCTGTCACGATGGCTCAGCGAGATGCTGCAGGTAGAGTGTTCACTCAGTGCCTGGCACGTACTAAGTAAGTGCTCAATAAATGTGACATCGCCCACGTCTAGAGCTGCCTCCCACACTGAATTCTGCCTGCCACCCAGGCTTGGAGCCATCTCACACACCCCACGCTCAGGGAATACAAGCTGAGTTTAATAGCCCAAGTCCAATAGAACTGAGAAAGAAAATTTATCACATGCATGAACTATAAAAAACACACACACACACCAGCAAAAATGGGCCAAAGAAAACAAAACGATTCCTGGCCTGGCTGTGGATTATCCACTGCCGGGGACACTCTGCCCTCCCTCTCGCCATCACCGAGCAGAGAATCCAAAACTGACTGGCACCACGGTGAGCCGTGGCAGGGGAGTCATGAGGAGTGTGCATCCTCCTGCATGCACCAGGCATGCTCAGCTCTTGGTGGGAAACTGGCAAATCCCACAGCTCCCACTACTTCCAGGCACCCCAGAGAGGCCCCAAGATTGGCCACCCAACTATGGAATCACAGAACTGCAGACCCCAGGGCCCTACCATCAACACTGCCCTTGCCTTCTGCAAGCTGGGAGACACCTCACTGCCTTAGGAATGCAACCAGGGTGCCTGACACGCCCCTGCCCAGGGCTCTCCATCTACAGCAGCCACCGCCAGCACCCTCCTTGCACGCCACTGCTGTTCCCATCTGTCCACCTCACCTCCAGCCCCACCGGGAAAGCAGCTAGGAAGGAGGATCTTCTGTAGAAAACACTGGGCTGAGTGCTTTCCCAGTTCAGGGGCTTGGGGTATAGTGGGATCCTCTCTAGAGCGCGTAGCAAGCCTGAGTCCCTGCACCTCTCATCTCTCAGGACTGCCTCTCTGAGACATGGTGCCTTAAGGTCTGGCTGTTTCCCCCAATCGTGGGGAGCGCACCCCCCACACAGAAGGAGACACACAGGGGACTGGCTACACAGCCCCTCCCCCTAGTCTCCCACCCTGCCCAGTGCTGACCCCAAGGCCTGTCTTAGTCCCGGACACTCCTCTCTGGCATCTGAGCACCACTCACCACACTGGCTGCAGACAAGGCTCCTCTCTATGGAGAACGCCCCTGCCGCCAAGGGCCAGGGCACCTGCAGCCACAACAGTGCCCAAGCCTGGTTCAACCAGGACCCTCCGGACTGTCCAGGCAGCATCAGCTCCTGCTGGAAAGGACACTGAACCAGGGGACACGGGCTTGGGTTCGAGGCTTTAGTCTCGTTTCCCGAATTTCAGTATTTTGAGCCATCTTCATACTCAAAATCTCCGTATTGTGTACTATTAACACTTTTTTGTCAACTCAGTGTTTTTCACTTAAATGAATTTAGCATCATCATAAGTCACAAATGTCTATCATATCACACGTTAGACATGTAACCAGGAAAACATTAAATGTTCATATACCTGATGCCTAATCACATTTCTGAAATACTGACCCGGAGCAAATCTCTCTTCCTGCCTCAGTTTCTATAACTGAAAGAGAAGAAGCTTGGACTGAATAGTCCCTCATAGGCCTCCTCAGGCATTAAGATTCTACAAGACTGAAGCAGCTCCAGTTCCCCCATGAATCCAGAGAAAGCTGGTCAGGATCCCAGGGCAGGCCTGGCCCAGGGCAGGGGAGAAGACAAGGAAGCAGATCCCAGCGCCTGCCAGACAAGGAGCAGGGGGCGTCACTGCCAAGAGAGGCTGGGCAGCATGCAGAGCCAACAGGAGAGCCCAGCCCCTCAGGAGTTTCCAAAGACCACCAAAGCCAGTTCTAATCTCAGGCCTCATGAGAAGGCTCCAAGCTATAAAACTTCACAGTAGAAAATCTTCACTCATCCACCTCTTCTCACAGCTGGGAAACCGAGGTACACGGTTTTTTATGTGGGGATCCCATGTCCTGGCTGTCACATCACCCCCAACACCCCACGAGTCTGAGCTCCCCCTGTTACCTCTCCCTGGAGGCATGAGCTCAGCTCTGCCAGCCCTGAGCGTGCAGAGCAGCCCCTTCCAGGGAGGGAAAGAGAAATTCTGATGTAGACTGGAGTTTTAAAGTCCTATTAAAGTGGCTTTTATGCAATTAGATTGGAATGAATGTGCAGTGACGCCCATAGCGGGGAGCTTCAAGGCTTGTGCAGTGGGAAAATCACCGCCCATCTGACTGTGCCCACAAGAAGGAAACGTGGCCCTCGGGAGAATAAGGGAATATTAGTCTCCGTATGTAATAGATTTTATTGACCATATGGAACTGATATAAAAATCATGTTGCACGGGGTAGTCTGGACTGGAGGCAGGAGTGTGACACGAAGAATATCATTTCCAAAACCAGCTGGGTGGCTTTCTGAGTTCCTGGGCCAGCCCCCAGGACCCCCTGCAACTCTCCCACCAGCCCCTGGGCATTTACCTGCTGCTGTCACGGAGGAATCCCAGGCCAGCGAGAAGTCTGAGGCCTCCCCCTCTTCAACTGAAAGAGAGAAAAGAGATGGGCCTGTGAGTTTGAAGACTATACAAATAGATCAGATGGGACGCAGGGAAAGGAAGAAGGAACACTTTTGGGAGTCTCTGTTGTAATACCCATGACCAGGGAAGAGGGGGTAAAGACTACAAAGAGACCTTTATTGGTTTCACAGAGATGTAAAATGATCAGAATAAAACAGGAATAGTAAGTTAAGTGCTGGGTCAGTCATGGTTTCCCCATGCCTGTGCCCCTGGCAGACATCGCTAATCAACCTCAGCTCTGTCTCAAGAAACCAATAAGGTTGCTCTCAGAGATGAGCAAACTGGTGAGTCTTTGTGACCCTGCTGAGACCTGATCCACAGACAGACCTCAGGACACACTCAGGTCAACTCTCCCAATGACAACATGTTTGCACGCTGCAACTCATGGGCTGATGACATCAGAAGTTGATAACAACTAGTGTCCCCCCACTCCAGCCTGGACCCCACAGAATCATGCTGGGCAGGGATAGCGTGTCCCCACCATCCCACACCCCAGCACATGAGCCCAGGCTGGTGGAGGCCACGCACCAGGAGAACATGGGAGAAACACTACACATCATAATAACGCTCTTGTCCTGGAATTAATCCCAGTCTGGAGCATGTAATAATATTAAAGCTGGGTTATGGACTTTGTAAATGGAACTTTGTTTAAGCCAAAAATGTACATACACAGTATTTTTCAGATTTAATGGCCTTTCTAGCTCTGCACATGTGCAGGCTGAAGCCACCGCGAACCACCCAGTTCTCTCTGCACCGTCGATATTCTTGCGGGCACTACATGGGTGCACACTGAGCCAGGCACTGTGCTGGGGCATTGCAGCCATCACTGGGTTTAGTCTTCCTCAGTAAATTTAGTAAGTTTAGTCTTCCTCAGTCACCCTCAGAGGGGTGCCTGACGTCTCACGGGTAGTGAAAGCCACGACGAGTTTGGGCTCAAGCCCAAGGTTGTCTGTCTCCAAGGTTGCTTCGGAAAACCACTGTTGACTGGGGTACAAAGGATGCTAGGCAGAACCCGAGCAACTCAGACTGGAGGACAGTGACCCCAACCCACCACATGGAAGGCACGTACAACATGCAAGCAGCCACCTCGTGAGTGGAGCAAGCAGGCTGGTTTGTGGTCAGAATCTGAGTTCTAGCACCAGGCAGAGCCTGGCTTCAAATCTCAGCTCTGCCTCTTAACTAGCTGTATATGACCTTGAGCAAATGATCTAACCTTTGAGTTTCTGTTTTTCCATCTCAAAAATAGAGAAAATAATGGTACCTAAGCCATAAGGCTGCTGGTAGGATTAACTGGGATAAGCCTGTGCGGCGTTGGGCACTGTGCCCGCACAGGGTAACTGCCCCATAATAATGTCAGGACTGTCATCTGCTGGAACAGTGGCCCAACCACCCAGGTTGGGGGTCGCTGCCACGGCTCAGGCAGTCCTGCTCTACATGGTGCTCAATCTACCCACTTGACCATCTATGCACCCATGGTCTTCCTCCCTCCCCAGAGCCTCACGGAATAGGTTCCTCTGAACCCTGAGAAACAGAACATCCATGAGCAATTGGTCAAACAATGGTACCAAAGTGTGCTCTCTTTTCCAAGCCCGCATCCCGAGAGTGGACAGGCAGCATCAAGACAATGAAATGCACAGACGATCTGAGCTGAGGCCCAAGTTATTGTTTTACTTAGCTAGTTACAGCTGGGGTCGGTTTTCAAATGTGTAGCTTTGTAAATATCCCTCAAGACCACATGTCAGACAAAACTGATGTTATTCACTAAAATGATTCCAACGAGACAGCCTCCAAAACATGGGTGGCTAATGCCTAAAGCCATCAGAAGCCAGCCAGGCACGGAAGCAGTTGTTGTTAACGGCGTTCAATGCCTCGCCGAAAATCAGTTTCCCTTACATTTCATCTTTTACTTACACACACACCTAGAAATACATGGTGCTTCTATTAAGAGACTGCTGCCAGGGTGCAAGGTTACCATGCTGCCATTTTGTTAGACACCCTCAACAAGGTCTCCATGGGTCCCTAAACCCTAAGAATGATGTAAGGCTATATGAGCTGATAAACATGTCAGATATGTTAAATTTCAAAGAAAAAGCACAAAAAAATATGTTCAGCAGAATCCCTTTTGTATGTATTAAAAAGACATGTCCAGGGCTGGGTGCAGTGGTTCACCCCGGTAATCTCATGACTTTGGGAGGCCAAGGCAGGCAGATCACTTGAGGTCAGGAGTTCGAGACCAGATTGGCCAACCTGGTGAAACCTCATCTCTACTAAAAATACAAAAATTAGCCAGACATGGTGGCACGTGCCTGTAGTCTCAGCTACTCGGGAGTCTAAGGCAAGAGAATCGCCTGAATCCAAGATGTGGAGATTGCACTGAGCTGAAACCACGCCACTGCTCTCCAGCTGGGTGCAACAGAGCAAGACTCTGTCTTAAAAAAAAAAGAAAGAAAGAAAGAAAGAAAGTGGATTGGTGGTTACCTGGGGATGGGAGGGGTGGGAGGGAAGGGGTGATAGCTAAGGATACAGAGTTTCTTTTGTATTATTTTCTTTTTCTTTTATTGATTTTGTCATCTGCAGGTATCAGGACATTAATGCATGACCCCAGTTCTCCTCTGACCTCTGTGCACCCAGGTATCAAGACAAACAGTCCACACACCTGCACCCACTCAAGGCGGTTTAGTTAAGAAGTGTGACCACCCAAGTCACTGAACTTGACGATGTCTCAAAGATGTCAAGTCATCCCCTTAGGAAGATCTGGCCTCAGTCATAATGGGAAAGAGAACAGGGAACCATCCACCATTTTGGAGCCCCAGGGGATATCAAGGCTCTGTGCTGGGTCCCAGAAGTCCGGACAGGCCTGCAGGGGTGGAGAGAGTAGGGAAGTGGCTCAGTGCTCACTGGCTGGGGAGGTCCAGATGGCAGACCTCACTACAGGGTTCCTGGCCCCTCACTGCAAGCAGCTGCGTGACACACTGCAGTCCCTGGAACCATGTCCCTGCGTGGCGGGGGGATCTGTGGGTCACCTTATCTGACGACTTGGGCACTATGTGTTTTCCTACAGGGGCAGGCACCACCCCACGCACATGCTATCCTCTAGACCGTATCCTATTTTTTGAAGGTAGAAGCATACCTTCAAAGGTGAATATGGGTCAGAGGGTTCAAAAAACAGAAAAACAAAAACAGAAGATGGGCTACAGGACTGTTTATTCAGACAGGCTCATGCTCTGTTGTCCAGGCTGGAGGGCAGTGGTGCAATCATAATTCACTGCAATCTTGACCGCCTAGGCTCAAGTGGTCCTCCCACCCAAGCCTCCTGAGCAGTGTGCCACCTCATCTTGCTAATTCTTGTATTTTTATATTTTTTTATAGAGACAGAGTCTTGCTATGTTGCTCAAGCTGGTCTCAAACTCCTGGGCTCAAGTGATCCTCACCTCAGCCTCCCAAAGTACTGGGGTTGCAGGCATGCGCCACCACGCCTGGCTTTTATACATTCTTGATGAGAAAGAGTCAACACCCAACCCCCCAGCATCCCCATAAGACCCTCTGCTACCCGGCTTTCAGAGTGAGAAGGTTTTTTCTCCCCACAGCTGCACTCTTCTGTCTAGACTGGGTCTCCAGCAACGGCCTCACCAGCAGGGGCAGCAGGCACAGAGGAAGGAGGGCCTGTCTGCAGCTGGAGCCAGGCGCAGGGGTGGCCCGAGCCCACACCAGCAGCAGGCACTCTCCAGGAGCCGGAAGAGTGAGCCCCCGACATCCCTAAAAGGGAGCTCTGCTGCAGAACCGCAATGCACACTGAAGACGCGCAGCTCAGAGGAAACCTACTCAGCACAGGAGCCGATGTGGACAACACACAGAAGGGGCTACGCAGCCGGCCAGCAGCACCTTCTCCAGACGTCCCCAGCTCCATGTCTAGCTTTTTAATGTACACAATACGTGGCCCACTGAAGCCGAGACACACACCCCCACCCTGCCCCACCTCAAGGGAAACACAGCGACGTCCACTCCTGTGGATGATGGGCATTTGTGCGGTGGGTGGGTGGCCAGGATGTGTCCATACTGGAGGGCGCAGAGTATACAGGCATAGGAAAAGCACGTGAAGCAAGTGTGTGCACACAGAGAGGGCACACAGGGTGGGTGTGAATACAAAGGGAGAGGGCACATGGCAGAGCCCGATTCCCCACAATGCTAAGGAATCCCCAGCTCCACAGCCCTTTGCAAACACAAGCCCCTCTGTCTGGGCTCTGGGAGGGGCCCGGGCAGTCGGGTTCCGTGGCCCTACGTGTTTTGTAACCTTTGCAAAGGAAAGACCTGTTATCTGCTTAAGACCTCTCTCTCTCTCTCTCTCTCTCTCTCTCTCTCTCTGTCTCTGTCTCTCTCTCTGGCAGGGTCTTTCTCTGTTATCACAGCTCACTGCAGCCACAATTTCCTGACTCAGGTGATCCTCCTGCCTCAGCCTCCCGAGTAGCAGAGGCCACAAGCACATGCGACCATGCCCAGTGGATTTTTGTATTTTTGGTAGAGACAGGGTTTCGCCATGTTGCCTGTGCTGGTCTTGAACTCCTGACCTCAAGCAACCCTTCTGCCTTGGTCCCCTAAAGTGCTGGGATTACAGGTGTGAGCCACCACACCTGGCCCACTTTCTCTTTCTACTCCAAACTCTCTCTCTTCCATCCATTTCCTCTCCTGTCTGTCACCTTGGGAATGGCCACAGGCATTTTGCGCTCTTTGCATCAAAGGACTCCCCCAATTGTTTCAGCCGTATGGCCCCACACACAAGCTCTGTGCTGAGGCCAGGCAGTGGACTTCGGGTACCCTCTGTTCAAGCACATGTGCAGGCGTGCGCACGCTCACGTGTGGGATGCAAGGAGGCTCTGGAGTGGCCCCAGGTCACATGGCCAGGCTGCAGCTGCCCGCTCCTGCCCCCTGATCTGTCAGCTCCTGCTCGTGATTCCAAGACCTGAGCCTGCAGAGCAACTCCCGGCTTAGTCCCTCCATAACCCCAACACCACTCATTATTCCCTCCACCTGTTGGTTTCCTAGGCTTTGATCCGCCTCCCCCGAGAGGGCATGGACCAGGCCTGTCTTGTTCATTGCTGCATCCCAGTGTCTATCTCAGTGCAAACACAGCAGCAGGTGCTCAACACGTTTTTTTTTTTTGTTTGTTTTTTTGTTTTGAGTCAAGTTTCCCTCTTGTTGCCCAGGCTGGAGTGCAATGGCACGATCTCAGCTCACTGCAACCTCTGCCTCCCAGGTTCAAGCAATTCTCCTGCCTCAGCCTCCCTAGTAGCTGGGATTACAGGTGCCCACCACCACACCTGGCTAAGTTTTGTATGTGTAGTGGAGGCAGGGTTTCACCATGTTGTCCAGGCTGGTCTTGAACTCCTGACCTCAGGTGATCCACCCGCCTCAGCCTCCCAAAGTGCTAGGATTCCAAGCATACGCCACTGCACCCGGCCCAAATTTTTTAATCAATAAGCACACAGGATGTGGGGCGACATCCGAGAGGGCCTGCAGCAGGCCTGGCCTTTGTTCAGAACCAGGCAGTGGGCCAGGCAGCCACAGACACACCTGTCCCCTCCACGCCACCACTGTCCCCACCCCATCACACTCGAGTCACACTCACTCTGGGAGCAGATTACACGTGCCAATCCAGCTTTCTCGTGGCGCTCACACCTGCCCCGACCTTGAGCATAAAAACCACTCCTGCCTGGGGTCAGACAGGCGCTGAACAGAAAACCGACCACAGAATCCAGCTACAGAGTGGATGGAGCGGGGAGTGCTTCCTGGCAAGCAAGGGCCATCATCATCGCTGCCTCAGAGATGGGATCCTTCCCAGGCCCAAGTGTGACCACAACAGCCAGGTGGCCCTGGGAGGGCCTGTACCACAGCACCGACCCCCAACACCACCCGCCACCCGCCACCCGCCACCCGCCAGGAGCTCCTGCTAAGAGGCTTCACCCAACGGGGCCTCAGAGGCCCAGCCACCGCAGGGATGGAGGGGGCTGCATGAGGAGGTAAGAACAGGCTCCATCTTAAGACTCCCAGCTGTCCTGGGATAATCCCCCCAAGCTGTGGAGCCTGGTAGGTGACATCCAGCAGCCCCTGGACAAGGGCTACTGCAGAAAGCCCTTCAAAGCACCCGAACACATCCTGTTAAGAGCCCAAAGAGGCCAGAGGGCCCTTAGAGGGAACCTGCTTGGTGGCAGAAGGTCAAGGACCAGCTCTCCTATTAACATGGTTCCTGGGGTGCGTTAAGAAGGATTCTAGGACCCTGCCAGGGCTTCTGGCAAGTGAGAACTCCACGTCGACTCTCCACTCTGAGGTCACAAGTTGTGGGTGGCTGACTGATGCGTGGGAGTACAGAGTCCCCCCAAATGCTGTTGCCCCAACTCCAGCAGGTGCATAGGTAGCTGCAACTATCCTGCTCTGGGAAGAAGGGAAGGTGAGAGCCAGGCATGGGATCTGGAAACACAGCCCAAAACACAGCAGTGGAGCCCAGACAGGGCTGGGGCCCTGCTCAGGAGTTTGTCAAAGTCAGGCAAGATGCGTTGTCAGAGAAGGTGCAGGTCAGAGGCAGGAAAGCTCGGGGGACACATTCCGAGGCAGACAGTGGCAGGAGGTGAATGAGAGACAAACGGAGGCTAGTGCTGCTCTAAGGGTCGGAGGAGGCCTCCAAGAGGGCCAGAGCAGAACCCAGAATGCTCCCTTCTGAACTCCAAAATCCACACTAGGGCCCCTGGCTTAGCCTGGCTTCAAGGCTGGAGGAAGGCTCTGGGTATGAGCTGCTCCGCACAGGCACAGAACAACACTGTTCTGGGGAAAGGATCCATAGATTTCATCAGAAGATCTAGAACCACCCCTGCCCCCAAAATAGCTTTAAGCACCCACAGACCAACGGCTCTGATTTGTGGAGTTTTCTCAGCTGCTTTCCCCAAGGCCTTGGGAAACTTCCCTATGCTGTGCTGGCCCCTGGAACGACTCCACCCTTACGGCGTCCCATGCCTCCCAGAGACATCCCTATCCCAGCAGAGGTGGTGGCTGGGAAAGGAGCACGTGACTGGCTCTCCTTAGCTCACCCTTAGAGAAACCCTCTCACACACTGCAGGTCAAGGGCACAGCAGGTAAAGGAGGCACCGAGAGCCCTGAGTCTCATGGTCAAGCACGAAACAAAGCGTCACCGCTCCTGACTTACTACTGAGCAACCTCCAGGAATGGAAACGCATGGATCAGATGGGGGGTCCAGCAGGTAGAGCGCTATAGGCCAAGCACTGCACAAAAGGCCAAGCAAAGGTGGCGAGAAAGAGCTGAAATGTGACCCACACTCTGTCTACAAGCGCGGTGACCTGGTGCAGGGCTGTGAGTACCCAGAGAAAGGGGTGCCCATTGCTTTGCACGAAAGCATGGCCAATCATTTTTCTACAGCCCACGATCATCTCTGACATCACGCTCCTAGGTCAAACAACCGGGGGCAAGTGCCGACAAACTCAACCGGGAAGCCCGCATCTTCCAGGCTCCTTTCAGGTGGGGATGTATTCCGGCAGCAGGTGGGGTAGGGGTGAGTGCATGGAAAAGCAAAGGCTCCTTGCAGCTAAAGCTGAAACCTGAAACCACCCAACACCCCAACAGGCCACTGGGCACCAAGCTCAGACCCTCAGAGAAGCCACAATATGACAGAGTCATATCACAATCACCTTTGTTTAACTCTCGTGATTCACCCTGACCGCTTGCTGAAAAGAGAACAAGCCGTTTAAACGGCACAGCTAAGACCACCTGAAATTATGCCCTGCAGTGAGTATGAAAGGGCCTGGACCCTCTGGCTCTGTCTCATGGGTCTCTCTGTCCACACCCCACCCTGCAACATGTGGGAACCTCCAAAAGGAGGCTGGGTCTAGTATTTAAAGAAACCTATTTTTTAGGCCAGGCACACTCACTTACTCACACCTATAATACCAGCACTTTGGGAGGCTGAGGCAGGAGGATTGCTTGAGTCAAGGAGTTCCAAGCCAGCCTCAGCAAAATAGCAAGATCCCATCTCCATAAAAAATTCAAAAATTAACTGGAAATGGTGGCATATTCATGTAGCCCCAGCTACTTGGGAGGCTGAGGTGGGAGGATCATTTGAGCCCAGGAGTTCGAGACTGCAGTGAGCTATAATCACATCACTGCACTCCAGCCTGGGTGACAGAGCAAGACCCTGTCTCTTAAAAGAAGAAAGAAGGCCGAGTGCAGTGGCTCACACCTGTAATCCCAATACTTACGGAGGCAGAGGTCAAGTCCTGGCTTGAGCTCAGGAGTCTGAGAACCAACCTGGCCAACACAGCGAAACCCCATCTCTACTAGAAATACAAAAATCAGCTGGGTGTGATGATGGACACCTATAATCCCAGCTACTCAGGAATTGCTTGAACCCAGGAGGCAGAGGTGCAGTAAGCCGAGGTCACGCCACTGCACTCCAACCTGGGCGACACAGCAAGACTCTCTCAAAAACAAAACAAAAAAGAAACTGTTTTTAAACAACATGACTCCTAACCAGAAATCTTCTACCCAATCTAGTACTCTTAAAAAATAAATACATACAATTTCTTTTAAAAAACTTTAAAGCAGAATATTCCAACGCAGGAACAAAAACTGTGGCTACGACTCACTGAGAGGTCAGTGGGTCTCCACGTCGGCACTTTTATAACAGGCAATTTTGGCAATGCTTGACTTTCTCCTTAAGCACTGACTTTAGAACCATCACCTCTGGAAGCTGCCATGCTACCTGGGGGAAGACTCCTCGTAAACTGTTCCCTGCAGAATCGCGGGCAGAGGGGCCAGAAGCCTAACGCTTGCTTAGCCACTGTGCCCCTTCGTCTCCTTGCCTTGCTATATGTAAAGTAGAGAGAACAGAAAGACACCAGGGAATAATCCAAGAATTCCAAAAAGGAAGTTCGTCTATCCTCACAGGGAAAGTGACCCTTGCAGAAGTCGCGCAACAGAGCTCCTCTAGCCACAGCAGTGAGGTGGAGGAGGGAGCCCGGAAGACACTATAAAATGTAGAGGTGTGGGGAGTGGGCCCTGGAATAGGCTGCTGTTCCCCCTCACCCTGGTACCTCACTTACAGGCCATCAGATCTCAGTCAAGAGACTCAAATCCACTCTGATCTTCAGTCTCTGTGAAATGGGGATAACCAGAGTACCAACCTCGCAGGAGGATGGAGAGGACGAAATGAGATGATACCCCAAAGCACTTAACTGCAGGGAAACATGCAATCAATGTGAGCTCATGTTACTGGGATAATTCAAGCTCCCCTTCTCCCGCTAGGTTCCTGGCTGGCTGCTGAGATTTCGCTCTGCCTGGAAAGACAGGAGAGCTGGGTTTTGAGCAGTGAGATCAAGTTTCCCACTGAGATTCAACCCATCCCTCCCCACCCACAGGAATGCCCGGCTAGAGCCACGGATGCCTCAGCATCACTGCTTTCCCGTCCCCACTACAGTGCAGGGATGGTGTCCCTAAATGTGGAACTGCCTGGAGGTGACAGCCAAGGGGCTCAGCTTCTGTGGGAGCTCATCTTCCTCTTACCCTCCTGCTCCCCATCATCACCCCAAAAGAGAAAGACTAGGACATCTCTGCAAAAGGAGCAGACACTAACCCCGGCAGAATCTATATCTTGGACAACTCTGCGGAAATTTGAATCGTCTTCTTATCTTTCCCTAATAAAAACATGATGATGATGATGGTGGTGGTGGTGTGTAAAATAGGATAGTGAATATGAAACACTTCAAGTTTTCTTTATTTTATTTTACTTTATTTTTCAAGACAGTGTCTCGCTGTGTCATTCCGGCTAGAGTGCAATGGTGACATCTTGGTTCACTGCAGCCTCAAACTCTTGGCTCAAGGGATCCTCCTGCCTCAGCCTCCTGCATAGCTAGGACCACAAGCATACATCATTACGCCTGGCTAATTGTTACATTTTTCTGGCCAACACAGTGGCTCACACCTGTAATCCCAGCACTTTGGGAAACAGATCACTTGAACCCAAGAGTTCAATACCACTCTGGCCATCACAGCAAAAGGCCATCTCTACAAAAAACATAAAAATTAGCTGGGCATGTTGATGCACACTTGTCATTCCAGCTACTCGAAAGGCTGAGACATGAGATGCACTTGACCCTGGGAGGCAGACGTTTCAGTGAGCAGAGATCGTGCCACTGCACTCCAGCCTGGGTGACAGAACAAGACTCTGTCTCAAAAAAAAAAGGTATTTTTCTGTATAGATGGAGGTCTTGCTGCGTTACCCAGGCTGGTCTCAAACTCTTGGCTGCACATGATGCTTTCTCCTTGGGAGTTTTCTCTGAGTAATAGGAAAAGGGTTTTTTCACTAGACTCGGGACAGCACACAGGTGGAACACCTGCCCCAGCTCTCTATCCTGCACCCGCCATAGATACTGTCAATTGGTCACGGTTCTTTCCCTCATTCAGCACAGATACAGCTTCAAAAGGCCCAACAGCAAGGGTTAATATCTACTGGGCTTCTCTGTTCTGATCCGTAGAACTTCCCTCCAAGCACCTGGCCGTCACACGTGCACGCGCGCACATACACACACACACACACACACACACACACACACACACACACCTGCACACACGCTTGAGGATGTGAGCAGGAAAAGCCAACCTTCACTGAGCCCAAGTGGTACCTGGCACAGTGCTGGGCATCCCACCTACTCCCCTTTCATCCTCCCAGGCCCACTCGGAGAGAGCCCTTAAAATCCTTACTTTTCTGGTGAGGAAACAAAGCCCAGGGAGCCACAGCGTTTGTCCAGCGCCAGCCACAGACTCCCAGGCCAGGGCGGATGTTTTCCAAGCATGGCTGCAGCTCAAAGGCAAAAGAGGGAAAAGAAGGAAGAAGGGGAGCCGTGAACACCCAGCCACTCACCCCTTGTTCCACCTTGGTCCAGCTCAGCCATAGGGCAGGAAAAGAAAAGGAAACTGAGTATCACAAAGCCACCTGATGTAGCAAGGTTAGTGGGAAACAGAATTGGGAACTGAGAAGTGAAAACAACATCGCAAAAGCAGGAACCCGAGTGAATTAAAACAACGTCTTTTTTCTTCTATTGGAAGAGTCCCTCGCAGCTCTGTCAGAAGAGGAGCCAAGCCTGGGTATGTTGGCAGCCCCAGGGGCTGGCGAGAGCGTGCCCTGCCACAGCCTGCCCCTCTGTGCCGGTCCCACGTGGGTGAGGAGACAGACATCAACCTGGCCCAGGTCCCTCACGTCCTTCCCCACCACCCTGCACCACAACTGTCTGGCGCTGGAGGCTTTTAGAGACGCTTCCTCAGCTCCTGCCCGAAAGTCAGAGCTTTACTGACCCATTTCACAGAAGGAAGAACAGAGTCCCAAATAAGAGAAATAGCTCAGCGGGGGGCACAGACGAGGCGGCAAAAGCAGCCCCGGAATGCGGTGTTCTAGCTTCCAGTCCCTGGAATCCTCCTCAACAATGCTGCCCACCTCTGAATAAGCCGCCAAATGCAGCCGAGCCCCCACACATGCCACACACTGTCACGTGCACTTCAGCTACACAAAGTACTTCTCAGAATATCGTTTCCAGACCAGCAAGAGCAGCATTACCTGAGGGCTTGTCGGAAATGCAGAATCTCAGGCCCCATCCCAGACCTCCAAAATCAGAACATCTGAGAGTGGGACTCAGGAATCTGTGTTTTTTCAAGACTGACAAAGGATTTCCCGAAAAGGATTTTGATGCATGCTTGAATTTGAGAACCTATGAGATAAGTACATTTATTGACCCCATTTTACACATGAGAAAACTAAGGCTAAGTGATTTGTCAAAAATCACAGAGCTAGGATGGGGTGTAGCCAGGACTGGATTTTTTTTTTTTTTTTAAGAGACGCAGCCTTATTCTGTTACCCAGGCTGGAGTGCAGTGGTGTGATTAGAGCTCACTGCAGCCTCAAACTTCTGGGCTCACCCACAAGTGGCTGAGCCTAGGGGAACATGCCATTACACCCAGTCAGTTAATTTTTAATTTTTTTTTTAGATGGATCTCACTGTATGGCCAGGCTGGTCTTGAACTCCGGGCCTCAAGCAATTCTCCCACTTCGGCCTCTCAAAGTGCTGGAATTACAGGAGTGAGCCACCTCGCCCGTCCAGGAATAGAATTCTTAACCCCTTTGTTCTACTTCTACCTCCAACAGGCAGCAGCTCTGGTTCCAGATGCAGTAGGCTGTTAACACAGGACTGACCGGACTCTCACGCTCTCACTCTGCCCCCCTCCCATGATCCAAATTTACAGAAGATTCCTTAAGTCCCTCCCTGTACCAGCCCCAGAGGAGGCTAAGAAGAGGAGAGTTCATCTCTTAGGTCTCCACAACACTCAGGATCCTTGGGGTGAAACCATGACAGACAATGGTGTGCCGGTCAGTATTTAACAGGGGGCTCTCCAGGAGAACAGGCGGCTCCGGTTTGCAGGGTTTGCCGCTTTCTGCAGTGTAAATGCCGTCACCGCAGCCAACACCAAGCTACCAACCAGGACTCTGCTGAGCGGAAGAAATGTGCACAATCAGCACACTATGGGACAAAGGCACAGTGTCACAGGAGGAGGAGGAGGGACAGAAGGGGCTTCGGCGGCAGAGGGGGAGCTGGCGTCAGCCTAGGACACCACAGGGACCCTGGTTCTCCTGCCCAGGCTTTGCACCCATGTTCCAAATACGTTAGAAACACCGAATTCACTCCAAGTGGCCATTTGCTTATTGTTTCCTAGAATAAACATTTTTTCTTTCTGTAAAAGTTTCTGACATAAGTAACCCATGTACAACATAGAACATTAGGGAATACATGTCAGTTAAGAAACTCAAAGCACAACTTTCCCATGTATAAATACAATGTGACAACTTTAAAAACAGGTAGTGTTCTGTATTCTGCTTTTCTAACTCAGCAGTACCCACGGAATATCCTTTCACATCATAAACAGAGACCAAGGCCCAGCCCGGTGGCTCACATTTGCAATTCCAAGGCTTTAGCGGAAGCCAAGGTGGGAGAATCACTTGAGGCCAGGAGTTCGAGACCAGCCTAGGAAACACAGCAAGGTTCCATCTCTACAGAAAAATAAAAAAATTTAGCTGGGTATGGTGGCACACATATGTAGTCACAGCTACTCAGGAGGCTGAGGTGGGAGGATCACTTGAGCCCAGTGAGCCAAGGCTGCAGTGAGCTATGATGACAGCCCTGCACTCTAGCCTGAGTGACACAGCGAGACCTTGTCTCAAAAAAAAATTAAGAAATTTAAAAAATGACAGAGACCAACACTATTATCAATGATGGTCTGAGTCCCATCACAGCCGGCTCTAAATACGCAACAGCCTGTTGCTGGATAGCCAGGCTATTTCCAGCTGTCTCCTACTGTAGATAATCCACGTTGCAACACGCGTATGGCCACAAACCTGTTCAATAATTTTCCTTAGGATTACTTCAGAAGCTTGATTCCTAGGACAAAGAGTGTGCCCATTTTTAGGCTTTGTGGATACAACACAAGGAGGCATTTAGCCATTTCTGCCTTTAACAAGCACTGAGCACCTCTAGGCTGCCTAGAACTCTGCGCTATGTAGCATGAGAGGGATGAGAAAAGGACGTTTGGTTTTGACCTTCAACCACTAGACAGTGAATCCACAATGACAAGTGTCACCCATCACTGTGCCCCTCAAGGGCTGGCACATATGAGCTGAGTGAGTGAACAAATGTGTAAATGAATGAAGAAGCTATGGTTCCCTGGAGGATGCTAAATCCATCCCAAACTCAGAACAAGACAAAACCAAGTAGAAATGGTGAGGACCTTGAGTGCAGACATAAGGGAGGGGCAGGGAGCTAGGAAAGGGGAAAAGCAGGCCGTGGACAGGAGGGACACCCACCGCCCACAGCCTACTGCCCAGAACTCAAGGTGGGGCCTCTGTCCACAGCCATAGCCCCAGGCTCAGGGGTGGGGAACCAGCCCAGGGCTAGGATGAATTCTTGTTTGTTTTTGTTTTGAGATGGAGTCTCTGTCTGTTGCCCAGGCTGGAATGCAGTGGCAAGATCTCGACTCACTGCAACCTCCACCTCCCGAGTTCAAGCAGTTCTCCTGCTTCAGCCTCTCGAGTAGCTGAGATGACAGGTGCCCACCACCACACCTGGCTAATTTTATATTTTTAGTAGAGATGGGGTTTCACCATGTTGGCCAGGCTAGTCTCAAACTCCTGACCTCCAGTGATCTGCCCACCTCGGCCTCCCGAGGTACTAGGATTACAGACGTGAGCCACTGTGCCCAGCTTTAAGATGAGTTTCTACTTCAATCAGAGTTAAAATTCTGATATTTTTACACTAATATGCAGATCTCACTTTCAGGAAGAATGATAATTGGGGACAAAATCTTAGAAATCCATGGGTCTCTTTTTTAGTGTAAGCAAGTTTTCCTGCTCAAAGATAAAGTTTAGAAAAAAATCTAATCAAATTGAATTTAACGAAGTAATCAATTCTAGGGGAAATTTAGGTAGGTTCACCCCACCCAGCCCAGCATCACCTGGGATTCAGCCTATGAGGTGACCTGGACACAGGCCCCGGGCTTCCAGCTTCTCATCCAAGTCCCCAGAGTCTGCCTGACCATTGGCTACAAGGCCATCTACTCTCCTGGTCAGAAATACCGCCCAGAGCTCGAGATCACCTCCTCCAAAAAGCCTTCTCTACCCATGGACTGAAAGTAGCGCTCATCTGAAGCAGGGTGTAACTGAAGCAAGATGCCTTAGGATCAAATTCCAATCTGCCACATTTTGCTGTGTGACTTGGGCAAATCAGGTAACCTGCCTGCACGTCAACCCTGCAGGATAGCTCTGAAGGTCAAACAGGATGGTGTATATAAAGTGCGTGGTTCAGGGCCCAATACCCAGTGCCTGACAAATGGAAATCTGATCCCACAGTGGTGGTGGTGGTGTTGTTTGAGACAGAGTTTTACTCTGTCACCCAGGCTGGAGTGCAGTGGTGCGATCTTTGCTCACTGCAACCTCCGCCTCCCAGGTTCAAGCGATTCTCCTGCCTCAGCCTCCCAAGTGGCTGGTACTACAGGTGCCTACCACTGTGCCCAGCTAATTTTTATATTTTTAGTAGAGATGGGGTTTCACCATGCTGGCCAGGCTGGTCTCGAATTCCTGACCTCAGGTGATCCACCCACCTCGGCCTCCGCAGATCCCACAGCATTATATGTTGTCCCCAAACATACTCTCAGCTCCTTTAGCGAAAGCCTCTCCATCTTCTCTTTCTCCCACCTTCCAGTTTACTTGGCAGCAGATGGTGCCCATCAAAGATGCCAATGACAACCATCGCATACCTGCAGTGAGAACACAGTGAGCCACCTCTTCACACGTTACCACGTTCACGTTGATCCTCCCAATGGCCCTACAAAGGCAGGTATTCATCTTACAGATGGAAAAACCAGGGCCTAAATGAATGTTTTAAAGTGAACTAAATTACAGAAGCAGAGGGAGATAGAACCTGGATTGGAAGCCGGGTCTATAAGGCTCCAAAGTTCAGCGCCCCAAAGTTCACCACGCCATCCTGCCTCCCTCGGCCCCTTCGAAACAAACAGTAATTGACTGGCTGATCTTCCCAGATTGCCTGTACCTTCCCAAAATAAGGCGAAGCTCGCCAGGCAGGTAGGGGCTGAAATGACTCTTCTTTCCTGAACCCTGCAGAGATCAGTCTGTAGAGGTCAGTACTGGGTGCATAGCCCATGTGGATCATAAACTCCACCTCTTGCTCACTGTGCAACCAGGGGCAATGGACTCTTGGAGTCTTTATCCACATCTATTAAATGAGATTTTAAAATTTCTCATTTATTTTAAAGACAAAGTGAAATAACACAAGTAAAGAGCTCAGTTTAGTGCCTGGTGTCCAGCGAGCAACACAAAATAGAATGACTGTTTCCATGCTCCCCCGCCAATCCAGCCAGGGTTGCAGTATGTGCTGAAAATTCCCTTTCTGGGGAACCGCCTGCCTGGACCTTAACAGGGAGGGCCCCCTGCCTCCCGGGCTGCCCTCCTGTTTAATCCCATCTCTTCCTGAGGTTAATCTCCTCGTTCATACGTGTATTTCATTTCATACAGTCATCTCTGCATGGTCTCGTTAACCAGAAACATGCAGCATATAAACATGGATTTACGACGGGGTCTGGCTCCTGCATCCTGTTTTGGGGGCAACACTGGGCTCTCGCCCACCAGCTGGCCAACCCTGATGGAAGGTGGTGCAGTGGAGGGCACCCCAGCCCCCCAGGGAGGGGCCACACAACTGCCAGATGAAAGGGGTACATCAGCCTGAGAGCCCGGCCCTCACTCAAGGTAGAGAGGACCCACGTCTGCCCAGATCTGCTTGCTGTTTCGGGTGGAAAGGAAGAAGGGGTAAGATCAGCACCCCACTCTGCTTCCTTCTTTCCACTTTTGTTTGAAGAAAAGCACTATAAAGTAGAAACTAGTATTTTTTTTACAAGTCCTTAACAGCTTGTCCTCTGTGCTAACATACTGTAAATAAGTGTCAGTCCCTTGTTATACATGTGGTTTATTTTAAACACAAGCAGAGGAAACTGAGTCTGTTACTGAAAACTGATTTGTGTATGTATGGGGTGTGTGTGTGTGTGTGTGTGTGTGTGTGTGTGTGTGTGTGTATGTGCTTCCATCTGGTTCTGAACACACACATCAGCCATCTATCTCTCTTTTTACACATCGCTCTTCTCCCTCATACTTTTTTGCGGTTAAAAAAAAAATGCACAGCAGACCGGGCACGGTGGCTCATACCTGTAATCCCAGCATTTTGGGAGGCTGAGGCAGGCACATCATAAGGTCAGGAGTTCAAGACCAGCGTGGCCAACAGGGTGAAATCCCTTCTCTACTAAAAATACAAAAATTAGCTTGGCATGGTGGCACGCATCTGTAATCCCAGCTACTCGGGAGGCTGAGTCACTTGAACTCAGGGAGTTCAAGGAGAATCACTTAACCAGGGAGGCAGAGGTTGCCGTAAGCAGAGACTGCACCACTGCACTCCAGCCTGAGTGACACAGCAAGACTCCATCTCAAAAACAAACAAAAAACAAAAAAATTGCACAGTATAAAAATGTACCACTTTAGCCATTTTAAACACACACTACAGTAGTACTAACTCCACACACATTTTGTCTTCCTTCCCCTTCTTCATATTAAAAGCCCAAGCCTTCCATAGGAATGAACTGTAATGCCCAATTCCAAACACTTTTTCATCCCACACAGACATCCCGGGGTAGGGGCAAGCACAATACTTCACGGCTTAAGGAGTTCGTATTTTTAATGTCTGATTTGCGAGGGTGACATCTCACTGGCACAGATGCGCGCCCGGCTTGGTCCCAATGCCCACCCACTGTGGGGAGCTTGCAGGTGGAGAAAGCCTTCAGGAGTCCCCAGGCAGCCCCATCTGGCAGCTGGTGCCACAAAGGCAGGCCTTCCCTAACCCAAACCTGCCTGCCATCCCAAGACAACCCCCGAAACTTCACTAAGCATGCCAACCATCCCGGGGGGCCGTGCCACGGTGCAGGCACAGGCTCCTGAGTAGCAACTCAGCCTCTCCACCATCCCTGCCCCGGGGCTGCCAGGGACCTCCCCAGACCACTCCTGCCAGGACCACAGATCCCCAGCACTCAGAGTCACAGGACATTTTCCTTCCCATCAACTCCCTGCTTTTTCTTACATTCCTTTTCTTCTAGCTTCACCCTAAGCAGCATTACTCATGAAATCACACATTTGGTGTACTAGTAACAATTTTTCTTTCTGTTTTTTCTTTCATAGGGACAAAATCTTGCTCTGTCACCAAGGCCAGAGTGCAGTGGCTCCATCATAGCTAAGTGCAGGCTCAACTTCCTGGGCTCAAGCCATCCTCCCGCCTCAGCCTCCTGAGTAGCTGGGACTACAGGTGTGCACCACCACACCGAGCTAACTTTTATATTTTTTGTAGAGACAGGGTTTAACCATGTTGCCCAGGCTGTTCCTGAACTCCTGGCCTCAAGCAATCCTCCTGCCTTGGCCTCTGGAAGCACTGGGATTACAGGCGTGAGCCATCATGCCCTGCTCAATTTTTCTAATAGACATTAAAATAAACACAGAAAGTAGCATGTTCCTAATAGACAAAGGAGTAAATACATATAAATATGAAGAAAAGAGAAGCATTCACCTATCAACCACCTGAATCCCACAAACCTCCAGTGCAACGCCCCATTTTGGGGACGGTGGGCATAGGAAGTGCTGGGCACCTCTGATAAAGAAATGAATAAGAGGGAGGGCCCACCCTCTTCACTTCCTCCCAACAAAAAGGGCATGTCAGTTGTCCTAAATGGATCTCCGGGAATCCACCCAGCCCACTGGCGTTCAGCAAGGGCTGAGTGTGTGTGACATGCCATGGGCAGTGCTGGGCAGGGGACGGTGGGAGGAGTGGGGGACATGCCAGCTACATACTCTGGCAAGCAGTGAAGCGCTCCCTCAGCCAGTGGCTCATCCACCCCCAAGGGCCGTTAACAGAGGGGTAGAGAGGGGTGGAAATCATGACAAGTGCGACTGTTTCCCAAGTGCGCCTGACCGCCTGCCCCAGGGCCAAGGTACTCGAGCTGTGCATCCCCTTCGCCCACCAGCAGGGCCAAGAGACCCACCAGGTTGCGGCAAGGCTCAGGGGAAGCCAAGCCAGAAGGCACGGCCTCAGAAAAGGTTCAGCCATGGGAAGAGATGCCACTGAGGGCCAGAGCCCCTTGCAGGAGGCACGTCCCTGAGCCAGGGGACACACTGAGTCCTTCATGCCCAACCACATCTGTCTCATCCCACAGCCCTGCACGGCCCCACACTTGCCAGATGTGGCCGCCCGTGGGGACCAAGTTCATTTTCCGCGTGCCCTGTGATAATACTTGGCTGTGTTTATTTAACTTTCTGCTGTGGATGGTGGAGAGATGGGCCAGGAAAATCAGTTTGGCTCCTTTCAATCAAAACACAGCAGCCCACACATCATGCAAGGACACCCACACAGAGAAGCTCCCCCACACCATCCAAAGAAGCACATCTGGTCCACGGCTGGCAGGGGCCGGCCCTGGGGGCCCTTGGAAAAGCTGCCTAGTGCAAAGTGGCGCAGGCTGCATCGGTCCCATGCTCTCTGTGTCGCCCACAGTGCCATGCCCCAGCAGGCAGCAGCAGGTTCAATCTCCCCACCCAGGCAGAGAAGTCTGGTGTTCCGCTATGCACACACCAGTGCAGCCTGTGTGCAGCGGAACCAAAATTCACACCCAGGTCCTGCTGGCCCCAAAACCCCTAAGAAGGCGAGAGGGGGATTTCAGGGAAAAGGAGCATCCAAGAGAAAAGCCCCAGAGGCTTCGATCTGCACCTGCGAGCACAGATGTGGCTGCCTCCTGCTCCCCTAACAGACCACATGCTGGCACCCAGGGGGGAGAGGTGGGGACCCCCAGGGGGCCTAGCACAGCTGGAAAAGGCATTCCTACTCCCCCTTCCGATGGCCTCCAAAGTGCCTCCACCAAGCCCTGAGGCATCTAAAGCCTGATCCTGAGACTGGAGACAAAGATCCCAGGGGTCTGGCGCTGGAGGCTTCACCCAGGAGCTCTCAGCAGGACACCAGGGGAAGCCTTCTGAACCACGTGAGCATGAGAGCTCACCCAGCAGTCAGGACCCAGGCCCCGAGCCTGAGCTCACCCATCTTCTCCTCCCACCCCCAGCTCCTTCCCTGGAGGACAGGGGCACCCATGTGTCAAAGCTCTGCCCATGCCCCCCTCCTGCTGACAGCACCCCTTCCCCGCTCCTCTGCCTAGCGACATGCACATGGAAGGCTTGGTCCATCCTTGGGAAGAGACACACAGGGAGAGGCCCCCAGAGGTCCAGGGTGGTCTGGGGTCGGGGAGGCTGGGGGAGTCCTGACATCTGGAGATCATCTAGAGAATAAAGAACACGAGCGTCCCCAGGCTCACAGACTCCTCCTCGCAAAGAGGACGGCCGGAGAGGAGCCTCTGCCAGCCCCTCTGCCCCTCACCCCGCATACACCCTTCCTACCTCTGATGCTGCAAGCCATGCTCCCACCCGCTCCCTTCCAGGCAAACTCGCTCCTGTCTCAGCACCTCCGCCACTGCTGCTCTCATTACCCAAAACACCCCGCTCCATGTGGGATGCCTCCTCTGGTCCCCATGATCCTCTCTGAGGGCCTGGCTCTGCTGAGACCCCTGGGTGCATCAGGGTCTCCTATGCTGTGAGCTCCCCGAAGGAGGGCCCCATCCTGTTCCTCCTCCTCGCCCCTCAGCCCCAGCTCAGGGCCTTGTCTCCGCAGGCAACGGCTATGACTTGGTTAAAGTTAATTCATCACAAGCCCTTTGCTTTGTTACTTTTTTTAATCTTCCAGATTGTATGAAAAATAAATAAATACAGGTGAGCACTCGGAGAAAAATAAAACCACCTCTAATGCCCCTCTCAGAACTGCCATGGGTATCTGAGGGCAGTGGGCCCTAGGGACACTTTCTGTGCATTTACACTTTCTCTTCCTCAACACAAGCGGGACCTGGGGCATGTCTGAGTGGTCTCGAGGCCCTTGGGGTGTGCTGGGCAGCCCTGAGAGTCCGGCCACAAGAAGTTCACAGGCCCACGAGGACGTGGCCACGGAGGGGCATCAGGGTAATGGGGGGGTCTTGAAACCACATCTTGGGAGCGGAAGCGAAGGAACTGACGCTGTTCAGCCCAGAGGGGCAGGCTCAGGGGGCCCTCAGAGCTGTCTTCAGGCATCTGAAGGGCTGTCACAGGGAAGACAGACTGCACTGGCTGTGTGGCCTCAAGGGGTCAAACCGGGACCAGCCAGTGGAAGGCACTACAGAAAGATTTCAAGAAGAAACAGATGGGACACTATCAGCAGAGGCAATGAGGGGAAGTCTGCTTCGGAGGTAGTGAGGCTCCCAGCATGGGAGGGGACCAAGCAGAGGTAGAGAGACCCCCAAACAAGTCAAGGCTCAGCCAGGAGACGAGTTAGAGTTGGCCTTGATGGGATCTCAAATGATCGCAGGAGAAATAGGTGGGTACCAGAAATAATTATCGAGGGTGGGGGTGACAATGGCACCACTCTACCCCCAGCCCAGGCCACACTGCCACCCAGAGTGTGCTTAGCAGGGTCCCATCTTCCGGTTTCTCCAGGGAGACCAGAGATCTGAATGTTTATAGTAATCATTCCAATTTGTAGACAGGCTCGGCAAACTTCTCACAGGCCACATATAGTCTCTGCACCACAGGCTACAAACTCCCTGGTCCGACAAGGCTCTCACGGGGCAAATGAGGCTACTGAAAGAAAAGGGAGCCATTTCAGGGCCCGGAGAGCAGCCATCCCCGCAGGACTGGAAAGGGTTAAAGTCTGAGTTGGCTCTCTGCTGCTCCAGGGCTGCAGCTGGCCTCCTACCCCACCCCAGCCCCTGGAGGCCCTGTCAGCTGCCCAGGCCCCGCCTGACCGCCGGCCTCAGCCACCCAACCTGGAACCCCAGATCTGGGAACAGGGCAGCTGCCCGAGGCTGGCCGGCCACAGCCAGCCAGAAAGAGATTCCGTTCCCCACGCCCCGCTGAGAGCCATTTGCTCATCTGGGATGGATGCCACAGGGGCAGAGAAGCAGGCTCTGTCCCATGCTCCTCTCCCATTCCTCCTTCCAGATGACCAAGCCTGTGACAGGGAGCAGACCTCTGGTGCCACCATAATCGAAACTCTGCTGAGCACCGTTGACTGGGTGGGCTGCTCCACACACACAGCACGCGTGTCACTTCCTTGGGGTCCTGCAGGGAGTCATCAAACACCCAAGTAAGAAATCTACGCTCAGAGAGGTTAAGACACTCACTCACAGTCACACAGCCAGCAAGTGGCAGAGCTGGAATTCATATCCAGGCCTATGCAATCTAAAACCTCACAACAAACCACGGGGCCAGAGGGTCCTGGCTCCCCCACATCCACGTTCCCCATCCAGCTGGTTGTTTTCTAGAAGCTACAGACACCTGCCGCCCCAATGGCTATGAGAAGGGAGAGAGAGGGCATAGCGAATGCCACGAATAAAGACTGGGATAAAGGGGGCTGGGCCCGGTGGCTCATGCCTGTAATCTCAACACTTTGGGAGGCCAAGGTGGGTGGATCACTGGAGCCCAGGAGTTCAAGATCAGCCTGGGCAACATGATGAGACTCTGCCTCTACAAAAAACACAAAAATGAGCCAGGTGTGGTGGCAGGTGCTGTAGTCCCAGCTACTCGGGAGGCTGAGGGGGGAGGCTCTCCTGAGCCTGGGAGTTCCAGGTTGCAGTGAGCTGTGACTGTGCCACTGCACTCCAGCCTGGGCAACAGAGTGAGACCCCATCTCAGAAAACCTAACTAAATGAATAAATGAAGTCCTGAAGCAGTACTGAGTAGCTGATTTGGAATCATGTCTCACAGTTCTCACAGTTTGGAAAGTGCGAAAGGGTGAGGGGCTGTATGGTGTACTTCCGTGTGTCTGGGGGAGGGGAGAAGAATACACACATTTTCAGTGTCCGAACATACAAAAATTGACCTGGAACCAGACACAAGAAACTAGGCCCAGCAGTGGCCTCCACGGAGGATAGTGGGTGGCGGGCGGTGGGGGGAGGCCGGGGTGGGGGGATTCTAATTTTGCGCCTCATGCATTCATTAGCAATTCGTGTGTTTAAAAGTGTGTATATGTTCTGCTTAAACCCCCGCCACGCCACCAGGGGCACCCACGCTTGCCTTGGGGTGCATTTTGCCTTCCCACCTTGGTCCCCTCACCCAGTTCTAGCGCTACTAGGCAGTGGGGCTCTGGGGAAGTTCTTGCTGCTCTCTCTGAACTCCCATGTCCCTGCGTGTATGAACGACATTAGACTGGGCTTCCCCCAAATCCCCACCCACCTGGTGCCATACAGGTCCTGCCTTGGTGACTCCATCCCCACAGCCCAGAGCTGGCCTAACAGGTGACGGTGCACTTCATCCCCAGCCCACCCTGCACCCCGACTCCAGGCAGCCGAAGCCTTCTGAGGTGGCGAGACAGGCCACCAGGACAGCAGTGACAGCCAAGCAGGTATTTCCGTCCTCCAGGTATCCACTGCCCCAGCCTCGGATAGCAGCAGCACCCCAATTGTGCCCTGAGGACCCTCCTCTAACGCTAACCTCAATGGACCCTCAGTCACAATGCCCTGCCCTCCCCGGGCCATGGCCCAGGCTCATGCTTAGATCTGCCCAGGGATCCATCCTTCAGCAGAGCCACGAAGGACACATGGGAGGTGGTGGCCCTCCCGCCCCGCGGCAGTTCCCGGAAGAGAACATCCATTCCATCTGGCCCCCGCATCTCCAGAGCTGCCCCAAGGCCTCCGTCTCCCGGTGCATCCATACTGCTGCCTCCCCTTGGCCTCTCGTTCAAGTCCCTTTTGGCTTAAGTTGTCCAGCACTGGCTCTGTCACCTCTACCACCGAACCCTGCTGGACAGGAAACCAGCACAGTGGCTGAGACAGCAGCTGAGACCATGGGGACGGTCCCGCCATTGCAGCTGACTCAGATGCCACCCAGGAAAGGCCACGAGCTCTCTGGGCAGGGGTCCACACCCCCCCATACGCAGTCCGATAAACGCCCTGGAGAATCAGGAGACCTGAGGTGAGCTCCTGCAGAAGAAGCTGGAGAAAGAAAACAAACAGCTCCTTCCTCAAGGACTTTAGCAGGATTGCTGAACTCCCACTTCTCCCTCCTGGAAAGCCCAGAGGACTCAGGAAGTGACAGTTCGAGGGAAGGTGTGAGGTCGAAGGCTGTAGGCTTCCGGGGTCCAAGAGCCAGGCCCTGAGGAGCCAGGGCTTCGGAGACAGAAGGCCCTGGGTCAAGGTCGCAAGCCCAGCTCTCAGCAGCTAGGGGACCCAGCTGTCACCAGACAGGGCCTGTAACACTGAACCTTTTCAGGCATCACCTATAAATCAGACATGATTCATCTGCCTTCCCGTGGGCTGCAGGGGGGGTAGGGGGGAGGGGTTACATGTCCTGTGCCCAGGATATACCGCACCTACCCTTTCCAACAATGGGGCAGGACTGGAGGGTAAGTGGGACAACAGTGGGCTATGCCTTCTCAGGTGGGCAACTGAGGCTCAGACAGGAAACACACTTGGTCCTGAGAACTACAAAATTACTCTGGTCCTCTGAAGTCCTCCTGAACAACCCAGTCAATTGGCTTGGCTATACGATTTGATCTAGAAAAGTTTTGCAAGCCTCTATTGTCAAAAAAAATTTTTTTAACCTACAATGAGTTTACAACTTGACAGGCCTAGCATCCCATTTCTCTACCCCTCTCAAATCCAGGAGCACGGCCCAAAACAGGGATCCGATGGGGGTGAGCCTGGCATATGCGCAGGGAGCTGGGAGGAGGCAGTAGCCCCCACCCTGGGAGTGTGGATGGCCAGGGTGACAGAGGCGACAGGAGGCAGTCGGGTTTCTTTTGAAGCAGCCCCCGAGCACTGGCCACCTCGCCTCCACAGCGGGACATCTCTCCTGACCTCCTCTTTCCCACACATGTGTCCTACAGTGTCACCTCCCAAGCCACCTCGGGGAGAGCAGCCTGCTGATTAGGGCCTCGGGGTCTGGGATGAAACCAACCGTGCGCACAGCAGGGCTCGGCCACTCGTGAGCTGGGTGACCTTCGGCAAGTTACTCAAACTCTCAGAACCTCAGTTTCTTATCACTAAAATGGGTAAGAGAGGAGCTACCTTAGTGGGAGAATAGGCTGCTCAGTAAATTTGTCTATTCTTATTACCAGCACTCTGATCATCCCTTTCCTGCCCTGACACCCCCAGCCACTCCACCAAAACGAACCAAAAAAAAGCAATCCCGTAGGCAGCAGCTGCACAAAGATCTTGATACGGGGTCAGGACAGGAAGTTCTCCGGGAGTTCCCTAACTTTCCATGAGAAATCTAAGGTGCAGGCCTAATTCAAGAGGGAAGTGGGGGGCCCAGCACCTGCTGGGAAACTGCTGACCCAGTCTAGCACCCCACTGGACAGATGGGGAAGCTGAGGCACAGGGAGGTGGTGCGACGAGGGCAAAGTCACACAGCAAGCAGGAGGCACGGTTGGTCCAGGAGCTCCGGGCAGACTCCGGCAGGGCAGCACTGCCCAGCTCATTTAACCCTTGAGTACTGGCAACCTGGAGACCTCCAGGTAACACTAGGAGGTGAGGACGGCTTGATGCATATAAGAGGGAGTCGTAGGTACCAGG
>PVKV010006774.1:44882-76797 GCA_004027835.1 Alouatta palliata
TTTTTTTTTTTTTTTTTTTTTTTTATTGAGACAAAGTCTCACTCTGTTGCCCAGGCTAGAGTGCAGTGGTGCGATCTCAGCTCATAGCATTCACTGTGAGCTGAGGTGGGATTTCACCGTGTTGGCCAGGCTGGTCTTGAACTCCTGGGCTCCAGCAATCCACCCACCTTGGCTTCCCCAAGTGCTGGGATTACAGGCATGTGCCACCACGCCCGGCCAAAAACACACTTTAATCCTAAGCAGCCAAGAAAACAAAATGATCCTGACACTACATGCGCTCCTCAGGTTCCAGACTGCAACGCTCCCCCAGGATTTCAACGTAGGTCCTGAGTATTTTTGTCTGTTTGTTTTGGCCTTGAGCTCAAATGACAGGAGAGGTGCTTGGGAAGCATTTTCCCCTGTAAAGCAAAGTCTTGCCCAGGTGGCTAAAATTTCACCCATTAGCTACTTATTCCTTTGAGTCAAACAGTGTTCTCCTTGGATATTACTTTAAAAAGAAGATTCAGGCAGGATACAGTGGTTCATGCCTGTAGTCCCAACGCTTTGGAAGACCGAGGCAGGAGGATTGCCTGAGGCCAGGAGTTCGAGACCAGCCTAGGCAATATAGTGAGACCCCATCGCTACTAAAAATTTAAAAATAGGCATGGTGACACACACCTGTAGTTCCAGCTACTGGGGAGGCTGAGGTAGGAGGATTGCTTGAGCCTGGGAGGTTGAGGCTGCAGCGAAGTATAATCATGCTACTGCTCTCCAGCCTGGGTAACAAAGCCAAACCCTGTCTCAAAAAAGAAGATTCAGCGAGGCACAGTGGCTCACGCCTATAATCCCAGCGCTTTGGGAGGCCAAGGCAGGTGGATCACCAGAGGTCAGGAGTTTCAGACCACCCTGGCCAGCATGGTGAAACCCAATCTCTACCAAAAATACAAAAATGAGCCAGGTGTGGAGGCAGGTGTCTGTAACAGTCCCAGCTACTCGGGAGGCTGAGGCAGGAGAATCACTTGAACCTGGGAAGCACAGTTTGCAGTGAGCAGAAATCGCACCACCGCATTCCAGCCTGGGTGAAAGAGCAAGACTCCGTCTCAAAAAAAGGAAGATTCCAAAGCATTTATTGTAAATGATTTAGTCTAGAGGAGAGGCCTATGCAATGCTTCAGTCCTGGAAGAACAAAATAATAACAGTAACAGTAACTAACCTATAATGAGCAATCGGTATGCTCAAGGTATCATCCCAAGTACTGAGGACACAGTTGACTGCAAAGGCTTCTGAGGGGGTGAAGAAAAGCGTGCATCTATTTTAGATAAGAAGCTGCTAATATCCCCCCAAAATACCACCCCCAAGACTGAGATCAGACACTTGGTGTCTTTCCAGCAGAGAAGCATCACCACATTTGCCATCTCAAAATAAGTCTGGCGTCTTCCATGGACAAAACTTTTGGCTGCCAAATAGCTGGGGCTCTGGCCACCTGCCGTGCTGCGTGGAGGACCGTGGCCCGAGTCCTAGCAGTGGAGAGGGGAGAAGAGGGAGAGGCAGGGGAAAGTTTATCTCGACACTTTTCCCTAAAATGCTGATCTTAGGTCTAGACAACAGAAAAGATGCTGCTAAAATTACTATGAAGCCTTTCCCCAAAAGGCATTTGGTTACATCTGATTTGAAAACACACTTGCAGACATGCACTCTCTGGGCCCATCCTGGGCTTCCAGATCAGGGTCTGGAAAGGGCCTCTGAGATTCTAGAAAGGGCCCCAGTAAAAGAGAAGCAGAGGCCTGGGGAGGACTTTCCAGGAAGGAAATGCTGAGCAGCAACAGGAACGCAGGTCCCGTCAGACCAGGGTGCGGGTCACAGAGCCACAGAGACCGCCTGAGACCACCTTAGCCTGACTGAGGAGAGCTGGGGAGAGCGGTGCCAGGCAGGAGGCCCTCAAGCAGAGCTGAGACCCTGAAGTAGGATAAGCGGGCACAGTGCAGTTAGAGAACAAAGAAAACTCAGTAAGAAACAAGACCGCCACGGCACCCACTTATCCCAGCGTTTGTGTTGCACACGTGCGTGCTTTGTCCACGCAGTTTGAGTCCATCCGTCTTTTGACGCTACTAGATGAGCACGTGGTCAAGTGTGGTTATTTCCATTTTATCAATGAAGAGAACATGAGGCCCAGACACCATTTCAGGATCACACAACTGCGGGACCAGGCCTCCTACCTACCAGTACACAAACGCTTCATCCCTTTACTCCAACATGCTGACCTGTTTTGAGTTCATCAACTCTGCCAAGCCCTCCCCACTGCTGGGCGTGGTGAGCTATGTTCCACCACCACCAAAGCCTCCCATGGTCACCTCAATACTCATGTCCCAGTCTCAGCTCTATCAGTCCTTTTTCTCATAAGGTTTCTGTGCAGTTGAAATCTACTCCCCTATTCCTTGATGCACCCCCCCCCAGAATGGACGGCATGATAGCATCACACCCACAGCCTACTTTTCCTAGAGCAAGGCCATATAAAAATCACCTGGAGAGACTGCTAAAACTCAGAAGCCTATGGGCTCCCACAGAGATTCCGACTCAGCAGAGCCTGGGCGGGGCCTGGGGATCTACGCTGCTACCAAGTTCCCAGGTGATGCTGAGGCTGACCCCATCCTGTCCAGTAAAGTCGCTACTAGCCTCATGTGACTATTTAAATGAAAATTAACCAAACATAAATCAAACCGGGAGTGGTAGTACATACCTGTAGTCCCAGCTACCCCGGAAGCTGAGGCAAGAGGATTGCTTGAGCCCAGGAGTTCAAGTGTGTAGTGCGCACCTGTGAATAGCCACTGCACTCCAGCCTGGGCAACACGGACAGATCCCATGTCTAAAAACAAATTTAAAAAGAGGTGGGTGCAGTGGCTTTCACCTATAGTCCGAGCTACTCTGGAGGCTGACGTGGGAGGATCCTTGAAGTTAAGAGTGTAAGACATACCTGGGCAACATAGTGAGATCCCATCTCTAAAAAAATAAAATAAACTAGCTGAGTGTGATGGTGAACACCTGTAGTCCCAGCTACTCCAGAGGCTGAGATGAGAGTATCGCTTGAGCCCAGGAGTTCAAAACTACAATGAGCTGTGACCATGCCACTGTATTCCAGCCTGGGCAACAGAGCAAGATCTTATCTCTAAAAATAATAATAAATAAATAAATAAAGTGTTAAAAATGAATATTTTTAAAAATTTGTTTTAATTAAATCAAATTAAAAATAGCAGCTCCCCAGTCCTACTAGCCAGGTTTGAAATGCTCAACAGCCACATGTGGCCAGTGGCTACCATGCTGGACAGTACAGATATAGAACATTTCCATCATTGCCAAAAGGTCTGTTGGACAGCACTAGTCTAGACTCCAGAGCACACGTTACTGTTAGTAATCAAGGCTCATCCACGAGTATCTTTTTTTTTTTCTTTTCTTGACAGTCTCGCTCTGTTGCCCAGGCTGGAATGCAATGGCATGACCTCAGCTCACCACAACCTCTGCCTCCCAGGTTCAAGCGATTCTCCCTGCCTCAGCCTCCCAAGTAGCTGGGATTACAAGCGTCTGCCACCATACCCGGCTAATTTCTGTATTTTTAGTAGAAACAGCGTTTCACCATGTTAGCCAGGCTGGTCTCAAACTCGTGACCTCAGGTGATGCACCTGCCTTGGCCACCCAAAATGCTGGATTACGGGCATGAGCCACCGCTCCTGTCCCATCCATGAGTATCTGATGACAGATGGTACCTAACTTAAAATGGTTAGACGTACAATGGTTCCACTTCACAATGGTATGAAAGCAATACACATTCAGTAGAAACTGTACTTTCAGTACAGTACTCAATAAATTACATGAGATATTCTTCCCTTTATTATAAAATAGGTTTTGTGTTAGATGAGTTTGCCCAACTGTAGGCTAATGTAAGTGTTCCGAGTATGTTTAGATAAGCTGGCTAAGCCCTGATGTTTGTAGGTTAGGGGTATCATTAAAGGTATATTTGTTGAATAGGTGGATGGATGGATGGATGGACAGATGGACGGATGGATGGACAGATGGATGGACAGACAGATGGATGGACAGACGGATGGACGGACGGACGGATGGACAGACGGACGGTATATTTGTTGAATAGTTGGATGGATGGATGGACAGATGGACGGATGGATGGACAGATGGACAGATGGATGGACAGACGGATGGACGGACGGACGGACGGACAGACGGATGGACGGACGGACGGACGGACAGAGGGACGGACAGACGGAGGGACGGATGGGACGGACGGACGGATGGACGGATGGGCAGGCAGACAGATGGGACGGATGGATGGATGGATGGATGGATGCATATAAGGATGGACAGCGAGGTAAATAGTGAGAATTCTGAAAGGGGCAGAGACTCCCAGTGGCCTAACTCCTCTTGAGGGCAGAACCTCCACCGCCCTTGATTGTTCTGCTAGAGCACGAACCCTCTGTTCAATTCCATAGCCCCTGCCCCAAACTACGAGCAGCAGAGAAATGTCGGCTAGGCCTTGGATAACCATGCCCTGCTTAACGGAGAGGAAGCTTTGTCGGAAAGAAAGTCAATTCTAAAATGCCTTCGCTATTTTGAGTTCTTGGATACCTAGCAAACAAGAGCTGACAATCTGACTTTAATAGCTCTAGTTCTGAGTGTCTTCAAGACATTTCTCCCCAACTAAGTAACCCAAATAAATCTAGCTACTTTTCTTTAATAAGGAGAAATAATTAAAGAACAGATGGCGTTGCTTACTTTGAAATTTTTGCTCTAAAATAGATTTTGCGTGCACCTTGGTTGGAGTTCAACTCACCCCCTCCCCCTTGCATTCGGGTGTCAGAGAAGGAGATCAGTTCACTAATTACCTGGCTGTCTTTTCCCTACAAGATCCCAATTTAAGAATCTCGTTTCATTCTAAGAAAATTAATTCAAAATGCCAAATAATTTAAAAATGTATTAAGATTCCCCTTAGACTAGAAAGCAAAAAGGAGCTCTCATTTGTCTGTTAAAAATCACCTTGGGTAGTAGACTGAAGTTTAGCTCTTAAGACTTGATCCCTACAATTGAGCTTTTGGCAAAAGGTATTGGTTCCATATGTCCACAAAATGTTTCATTTAAAATATATGTGCTTTTAAATTGGTCTCTGACCATTTCTATGCCACAGTCTCTAACTGCTCCACGCATTTTCCCACCCCTTGGAGCCTTGTTTGCCTCGGAAGCTAGACTCTTTTATTTGCATTGGAGGTAACCTATTTCCAGCATGCCAAAACCTGTTCACTTTCAAAGCCACTTTTGGAGATTTTATAGCCTGAAATGGAATAAAATTTAAATTTAATAAAATTTGAGACCTGAACAAGAAAAAAAAAGAAAAGAAAAACTGAACCAATTTAAAAGCCAGCTACCCAGACATGGAGGAAAATATTCAGGGAAAACCCCACAGGGCAGTGGGGCGGGGGTGGGAGGGAGCCAGACCACGGTTAGCCTGCCAAATGTCATCTGTGGCTGGCTTTAGAAGAGAACCAGAGCTAGGGACGCAATGCAATTATTTAAATCCAGAAAGAAAAATGTTTGCTCCCAAATTTGGCAGCAGACGATTGCCTCTGATTCTTCCCATTTCCAGCTGATTCCATGCAAGCTCAAGTGGAGGAAGCTTCAGGCCCAGAAGAGCGCACAGGACCAGGGGGCCACACCTGGGCGTCAGGCGTGGTGTGCGAAGTGAAAAGTCCCGCTCTGTGACCAGATGAACCAACAGGCTCACTCTAAGATCTTCAGAGGTGGCAAAGCACATTTTTCTTTAAACCACAGGTTGTAACAAGAAGGGATTTCTCTCTTCCTTTGTTTCTCTCTGTCTCTGCCTTTGTCCTTGGCTGGCAGCCCCCTCCTCTGCCCCTGCAGCTCTCTTTTTCCCTCCCCCTGGCTCCCGAGTGTGCGAAGGCCAAGCCTGGCTGTCACTCAGGCCCTTTTGTGGGCCCAGGGAAGGAGGTCACACGGGGTTCCCCAGCCTCAGGGTATTTATCACCACCGCGCCCCCAACACAGCCCACTCCCTCTGCAGCCTCGGGGGCTTGAGGCTGTGCTGAAAGGCTATGAGGTCTGCTGTGCACACCCATGAAAGGGCCTCTAGGGGATGCGTTCAATGCCTCCGGTTGGGTTTTCCTCTCTCCCCTAGAGATGGTTCAATCACTTCCTCATCTCCTGTCCTATTAGGGGAAGAGCTGGGAAAGTCGAAGACAGTAAGAAGAAAACACTCCAGCAGTCCCTGGTTGGCTGGTGAATTCCAACAGTGTGTAGGCAGGATGCAGGAGACTGTGGGAGTGTTGGAGTGTTGGAGCTGAAAGGATAACCTGTTTGTCTAAGTCACCCCTACAGAGATTTTTTTTGAGACAGAGTCTCACTCTGTCGCCCAGGCTGGAGTGCAGTGGCGCGATCTCAGCTCACTGCAGTCTCCGCCTCTCGGGTTCAAGCGATTTGATTCTCTTCCCTCAGCCTCCAGAGTAGCTGGAATTACAGGCGCCCACCACCACACCTGGCTAATTTCATACTTTTAGTAGAGACGGGGTTTCACCATGTTGGCCAGGCTGGTCTTGAACTCCTAACCTCAGGTAGTCCACCCACCTCAGCCTCCCAAAGTGCTAGGATTCTAGGTGTGAGCCACCACATCTAGCCCCCTGCAGGAATTTTTAAATGCAAGTTAGGTGTGGTCAAGGTGATGCTGCTCTTTTGTCCTCTGCCCACCGCAAGGCCCCTGGCTGAGTCAGAGGAGATGAGACCCACATTGCCAGAGAGAACTAAGCTCTAATTCAAGCTCCTTCTGTCTGCCTACTTCCCCTGCCCCACCCCTCAGCCCAAGGCCTCCCCTGCTCACCCCTCTTCTTATGCATCCCTGTTTTTCTTCTTTTACAGGGTAAAATCCATCCTTCTCCAGGAAGTTTTCCTGGGGGAATAAATACAGAATTGCTTATTGCAGGCTAGTAAGCATGCGTGATCTCCTGGTGAAATACTACTTGTATGCCCATTTGACAGATGAGCAAACTGAGGCTCAGACTACTTAAGTGACTTGCCCAGGTAGTCAGCTTCGCAGCCAGGATTTAACTGCTTTTCCAGATACGCAAGTGGATTTTCAAAGCCTCTGCATGCCCGATCCTCTGCCTTGAGCAAGGTCCTGCCCTGGGGTGTGGCCCAGAGGTCAGGATAGGAGGCCCTGAGGCATCCCCGCTTTCTCCTCAGACCACCCTGGTGACTAATAACTCTGGGCAAAGCAGAGAGGCCCATGTGGGGGAAAAGGCCTGTGATCGACCTTGAACTTAAGCTCCAAGCTCTCACCAGCACTGCTAATGGGCCGGGAGTAACCTGAGCCAGCCCTTGGATGGAAACTCAAGGCATTATGACTGGCTGGCCTGCCGGCCGCTGGCATCACTACCTGGATGGCAGCCTCACTTCTCCATTTCACCGGGCCTCTGTTCAGAGCAACCTTTTCTCTTGCAACAACAAAGCAGCTCCCATTTATCAAGCACCGACTAAGTGCCAGACACTCTGCTAAGCACTTTACACACATTATCTTGTTTAATCTTTACAGCTATGCAGAAAAAACGAGTGTTAATGCTGCCTCACAGGCGAGGAAACTGAGTCTCAGTGAAGATAAGGAAGTTGTCCAAGAGCGCACGGCGTGCTGGCGAGCTCAAAGCTGGTGTCTGAACAGGCCTGTGTTCCCAACCAGAGTCCTGTGCTGCCCTGGGAAGGAGATTCTTATTTGAGTTAAGGGTAATTTGTTTTAATACTTTTTCAAACTGCTCTGCAACATTCTGAAGGGGAAAGAAAAAAGTTATAACTTGTTGGGGGGAGAAAAGGAGGAGGTAGAGACAGTGAGAGGAAGGTTGAGTCATCTGTGAAGTTATGATATCTGGTGGGAAAACACACATACACACACATACATATGCACATGTACACGTACCAACAGGCTTCATCGGCAATGTGTCTGGGGTTTTCTTAAAAAATCCGAAAGAGGCCAGGCACAGTGACTGACAACTGTAATCCCAGCACTTTGGGAGACAGAGGTGGGACAATCACTTGAGCTCAGGAGTCCGAGACCAGCCTGGGCAACATAGTGAGACTTCCTTTCTACAAAAAAAAATTGGCACACACTTGTAGTCCCAGCTGCTCAGGAGGCTGAGGTGGGAAGACCGCTTGAGCCCAGAAAGTGGAGATTACAGTGCGCCATAGAATGCCACGGGACGCCGGCCTCAATGACAGAGTGATACCCTGTCTCAAAAAAAAAAATCCAAAAGGGTAATTTTTCTCATCTAGGGCTTAGACTATTAGTGTCAAAACTGGGACGGGGGGGTGGGGAAGTCCAACATAAATTATTCCCTACCATGCTTCTAAGCTACCCAAGAGACTCCTAAGCCCACAGCCAGGCAGTGCACCCCCAGTCAAACACTGTGCACACTTCCTCAGAGTCCTCCCAGCAGTCCCAAAGGCAGAGATTAGAGTGCCCCTGTCATAGGTAGGGACCTTGAGCCTCACAGAGTGTGAGGTACATGCCCATGGTTCCTCAGCTGACAAGGGACAGAGCCAGGTTTTGCACCCAGGTCAGCCTGCTTCCAAAGCACTTCCAACCTGTTTCCAACTTCCAATCATGTCAATCCCAAGGTGGGGCTGGGGGAGGTGTGCTGTTGCTAAGTGGTCTTGGGCCAGAGAAGCAGCCACAGAGATGCTACACAGGACCCGAGTGACAGGAGAGTGACACTCAAATCCTCAGCTCTGGCCAGATTTCAGGAAGGCAGGAGCACTGAGCGGGGAGCAGGGAGACCTGGGCAACACCGGAGCTGCCAAGATAAACCTGGGCAAGTACTTCCCACCTCCAAGCCTTTCTAGGCCTCGTTTTCCTGCAGAATGGGAGCTTTTCTGGTTCTCCCTCCCAGAAGGAAACCTGACCCCTTGCTCTCCCTTCCTGGACCCCACCTCTCCTCCAAACGCCCTGCTGCCTAGAAAAGGACAAGATTCCAGGGTGCCCCATAAGCAGAGGCCCTGAGAACCCCCACCCACCAGCAGCTGCCCTCTTCTCTGATGCAAAAGAAACTCGTGGGTGGGTTTTTAAGACTTGAAATAAAGTTTAAATATTACGTGGAAATTACTAAACAAATCAAATCACTGTTAAGTAGATGTCATGGGCTTCCTCTAGACAATACGTTTAATGAAGATTATTGTCCTCCTGGTTATAGTTTTAGATTTGCATTTTATTATCAGAGAACCACTTATGCATTACTCCAGGATTTTCATTAGGTAAATAAATTTTTATGTGGATTTCATTATATTCCCTTGGCTGAAATCCTGATCACTTAACAGCAAGAATGCTGCTCCGACATCCTGTGTGTCAATCAGGATGTAACTGTTTCCTTTGGTTGTTGAAAATTACGTTTTAAAAAATCTGGTGTTGATGGCAAAAGGAAGAGAGATAGGGTCAGAACTCGGGGTAGACATTGTGTCCAGTTCTTTCACTAAAACACACCCTAAAAAGAAATTTTCTATTTAAAAATAACCTATGTAATTTTACATACATGGGATATATAAGCTCCCATTCTCTCTTTCTCTCCATATACACTTTTTTTCCTGGTGTCACTTTGGCTACTCAGATGTAAATTGACACAATGGCACCAGGTCTAACAGGACTGAGGTGCAGGCCAGTTCCGGAGAAATAAAGTTGAAAGAAACAAGCTTGGAAGAAGAGGAAGCAAGGCAGTGCGGGAAACATTCCTGGAAACGCAGCCATCAGCAAGAAAAAAAAAATCTTTTCTAAGAAGTCTAATATGAAGCAATTAAGCTAATTGAAATCTAGATTGTAGAGGGTGCCTCCGGAAACTTGAGACCAGGGGACTCTCCTTGCTGGAAAATCACACCTCAATATGAATGAGTGAGGGAGTGAATGAATGAAGCGGTCAGAAACAGACCATAACATCCAGACGTAATCCATCCAGCCCTGTAAGACACAGGCATTTTCAGGGGTCCCTTTCCTAGGGCCCAACAAGGTTTCAGAAGAATTTATTAATAATAAAATCTCCCATTTACTGAAAAAGGCTGGCCAGGTGTGGTGGTTCACGCCTATAATCCCAGTACTTTCGGAGACCAAGACAGGCGGGTTTCTTGAGCCCAGGAATTCAAGACCAGCCTGGACAACATGGTGAAACCTCCATCTCCACAAAAAGTACAAAAACTAGCCAAGCGTGGTGCCATGCACCTGTATAGTCCCAGCTCCTCAGGAGGCTGAGGAAAGAGGACTGCTTGAGCCCGGGAGGTCGAGGCTTCAGTGAGCCAAGATTGTACCACTGCACCCCAGCTTGGGTGAAAGAGCAAGACCCTGTCTCAAAAAACACAAAAGAAAGGGCTGTCACAGGCCAGGGACAGGCTTTGATGTGTGTTATTACATCCCTCTCTGGTCAATCCAGCCCGAAGGACCCAAAGAGAACCTTCCCAGATGCCTTTCTAAAGAGCAATTGAGAGAGGCAGAGCTCTCAATACGGCCGGGGCACACAGCAGCAGGGGCTACCCAATAAGCCGCTAAGAAGAAGTCAGGCTGGGTGGCTTCATGGCGTCTTCAACCGTCACTCCTGCCCACAATCAGGACTCTGACGTTAAGGTCCCAGTCCCTAATTACCTGTGTGATCTGGGGAAGACCACTGCCGTCCCTGCCCCTGTCTCTTGCCTGTGACAATAATAATAACAGCACCAGCCTCACAGACTTGCTGTGAGAATCTAAAGAACTGAATAGGGACTGCCTATATCCAGTGCCTGGACTCAGGAAGGAATCAATCCAAGTTCACCTTTACAGGGAATGTTCTCTACACAAACCATCAGCCTGAAACTGACTCACTTTTCCACAGTTCTTTCCAACTGTTGATGACTTACCAAAACTACCTGGACTCCAATTTCAAGTTCTTTAAAGGCGCAACAAAACCTCCTTAATCTTCGATCCCACCTGCGATACTCAAGTAGGGGTTTGACTAAGCATTTCTCTCTAACCTTTGAAAAGGCCACTAGGCAAGAAAGCAACAGGAAATGATGAAATGAGGATGCCTGAAGAGAGGGTCCCCAGCTGTAACAGTGGTCTTCTTCAGGGGGACATTCGGGAGGGTTTGATTTTCTTCTCTATAGTTTTGTGTAGTATTCTTACTGTTGCCATTGAGCAGCTATTGCAGCATTTTAAGGACTTTCCCATTCTGTGAAGGAAAGGATATTAAAAAATATAACTGCCACATAGCTCAGAAACATCTTCTGCATATAATAAAAGACATTTACGTCTCCCAGCCCAGGTCAGCCATCTGACCTCATCACCCACTTTCCCAATCACCTGCTCACTCCAGCCTCTAGACACAGAACGGGCCCCCGTCTCACCCCTCCTCAAACACATCAGACAGTCTTCAACAGTTCCCCACCCCTCATCCTTCCTTGTCTTCCTGAGCCCTCATCTCTAACAAATTATACATTTCACTTCCTCATCTGGTTACGAACAACAACAAGCAGAACATCAGCTCCAGGAGGGCAGGGGTTTGGGATGTTTCTCACTGCGGCAACAAGAATCTACCTAGTCTAGGGCATGACAGACGCTCAGTACTTGACTGGAGCCAGGCGCAGTGGCTCACGCCTGTAATCCTGGCACTTTGGGAAGCTGAGGCGGGTGGATCACGAGGTCAGGGGTTCGAGACCAGCCTGACTAACATGGTGCAACCCCATCTCTACTTAAAAATACAAAAATTAATTGGGCGTGGTGGCGTGCACCGGTAATCCCAGCTACTTGGGAGGCTGAGGCAGAAGAACTGCTTGAACCTGGAAAGTGGAGGTTGCAGTGAATCAAGAGCGTGCCATTGCACTCCAGCAGGGGCGACAGAGTGAGACTCTGTAACAAAAAGAAAAACAAAACAAAATACTTGATTGGATGGATGAATGAATGAATGAAGGGCTATTTTTTTTCTTATTTCTTTTCTTCCACCATCTGACCAAAAAAGGCTAATTTTTTCTTTTAAGAGTCAAGGTCTCACTCTGTCTCCCAGGCTGGAGTGCAGTGGCTCAGTCACAGCTCACTGCAGCCTTGAACTCTCGGATCAGGCAATTCTCTCGCCTCAGCCTCTCGAGTAGCCGGGACTACAGGCGTGTGCCACCATGCTAGGCTAATTTTTGCATTTTTATTTTTTGTAGAGATAGGGTCTATGTTGCCTGCGCTGGTGTCAAACTTCTGGCTTCAAACAATCCTACTGCCTCAGCCTCTGGAAAAATTATGTTATGTTACCTTTCTTTTCAGTAGGGATAGAGAAAGAGTTATTCCATTCTTTTTCTGGGGGTAGAAAATCCCCTAACTCTGAGATTACAGGCCCAGTCGGAATGATTAACTTGAAATCATTCTCACCCATTTATTAAAGCAGCCCCAAGAATCTCTTTTTATGCGCTTTCTTAGTGACCCTAGTATGAACTTCTAAAAGAACTTCTTGGAAATACAAGTGCAGGCCATTTCACTGACTCTTCTCCGATTCAGACTTTTCACGAATTCAGAGTGGCCTCCTGCCCAAAGAGCACCACGAGATGGCCCATCTCCAGGGTCCTGACCCCACATTCCAAGTTTGGGCATTTTTCTTGAAGAGCATTTATCACTCAATCAAGCCACCCACCCTGCCAACCCCGAATAATACCACTCACAGGAGGCTCAGCCATCACTGCTTAGAATCTCACTTGTCCTCAAATATCTCCTGTTTATCTTGGTAACAGTCTACATGAATAGTCCGTTTGTTGGAAGAACATAATATTTTCCTTGGCTTTTAGGCAACAGTCTGGCAAATGAGCATTTCCCCATGTAACTTGTGATGACTTTATGCAAGCAGTTAATTAGAATTACACAGACATGTTTATAGAAGTTTAAATGAAGCATAGTTCGAGTTTGTGAAAATATATATAATTACTCACACCGACACTTCCCACTGAAAAAGAAAAGGCAACATAACATAAGCAAGATCCCGAAAAGCAACAGCAGGGGTCTAGAAAAGCCTCTGCCAGCTAAAACAGCTCCACTTTGGAAGACTTGGGGAGACTGAGCCCTATTGGGGAACCCATAGACCCACCACCGAATGCTTTGCTCATTAGACTCACACTGCAGCCAACAAATTCCCAAAAGAGCCCCAGGGTGGGTGCTGTGCTCCAGGCGAGTCCTGCGTGGATCCATGTACATACACTGCAGTCCCGCCAGCGCGGATGCAGAAAGGCCATAATTTGTCCCACCAGCTATGGAGGAGAGGTCTAGAGACCCAGGGAGGCTGTTTCTCTACCCTCAGAAAGAGTGAGCAGTATTTTTGGCAGCCTGAGGACTCAAATTAGGGAGGCTTCATGACAGGCTGGCCTGTGGCCTTGAAGACTCTTTCTAGCCTGGTTCCGCTCACCTCCTGGTCTGATCCCTGCTCCCCTTGGGCCCTCATTCTACCTCCAATGTTGCCCAACCCAGCCTGGGCAAGCCATTTCCTCCCTGTCCCCAGTCCCACACTAACAATGCAGCAGCACCCACAGCATGTGTGTGTCCCCAGACCCACGTCATCTGAGCCCTGGGAATGGTCAAGCCGACCATTCCAGGCAGGGCATGCCCTCAGCTTACTCAGATTGCTTGTTAAACTTGAAGGAACCACAGCCAACTCTTTCCACCTCTGTGTTGTGTACAGCCTTACAATTTGGCACTGGCTATCCTCACAACAGAACTGCTTTCCTGGGAGTGGGCTGGACTGGATACCCCTGAAATGGGGGGATCCCACTATCTCATGGGCAGAGGGAGTCCCCAGCAGTGTAAATGAACACTCTTTGCTTGAGCCCAGGAGTTGGAGGTGGCAGTGAGCTATGATCACACCACCGTATTCCAGCCTGAGTGACAAAGTGACACCCTGTCTCTAAATAAAAGTTTAAAAATAAAAACTGTCCTGGAGCAAAGTGACCAAACCTGTGCAGACAAGAGTCAGATCCAGATGTCCAGACCAGCATCCGTGTTGCCCACTGGCTTCAGCAGGCACCTACCAGCCAGAAAAGCTGAGCTGTGCCCAGACCCCCTTCCTCAGCACACTCCTTCGCATAGGCTAGCCACTGCATGCCAACCTCCAGATGTGGATTTTTTCACAGAAGTGGCCCTTGGAGAAGCCCTGTCAGCAATCCCAACACTGTCAAGAGAAGTCAGGCCCATGGGCTCATGGAGACGTTTTGTCTCTCCTCTTCCTCAAAGAACAAAGAACAAGAAGAAATGTGGGGCCCCAGTGGAGACGAGGACAGAAACAGACAAAGAGACAGGAGACACAAAGAGACAGGAATTCAGGAAAGATGGGGGACCAGCGGCTCCTTCATTCGGTAAATATCTCCTAAATGCCGACTACAGTCCAGGCACTGTGAATCCCTTCTCCAGCCCACTGACCCTTTCTCTTGAAGACTAGGGACACAGGAGTGGACAAGTCATCCCCTGTCCGGGGACAGCTGAGAGGCCACTGAGGAAGGAACTGTAAACAAGCGAATACATCAATAAATTCCTACTGAGAACAACTTAGCATGACATTAAAAAGAGCAAGAGAGTGACAGTGACAGCAGTGGGCCCACTTTGGGAGAAAGGGGTCAAGAAAGGCCATGCAGAGGAGGTGACATTGAACCTGAGTCCAGAAGGAGCCAGGCAGGCTAGCACAGAGGAATAGTCTCAGTCACAGGGACAGCCATGCAGAGGAAGGAATGGCACAGTCCTAGGACATGAGGTGAGGCCGGGGGACTGATGAGGATGTGAGGGAGACCTGCCATGACTCGAGGGAGACGTTCCGGAACCTTGCATGGGAAGAGACAGCAGCTCACACAGGCTCCCCCAGACAGCGCTGGGTGCTCCCCAGCAGCTTTTTCCCCCTCCTTCTTTCTTGCCGGCCCAACTCAAATTTTGCTTGAACATCCCCAGAGCCACTAACTCCAAAGGCAGCTCCGCATGTCGGCCTGGGATTGGCACAGGATGTTCAAGGGATATCGCTGTTAACACAGTGAGATGCAAGGGAGGGAACACAGGGCCATTCAGGAAAGGTATCCTTCCCCTAAAGACAGGCCTCTGTCAGCGAGCTTCTCTCTCCTGGTCTTTGGACACTGATGTGTTGTGAGGGGGAGGGGGTGATGTCCAGCACCACAGCAGCCATTTCTGCATCACGGCGAGAGACAAATCTGAGGGCACCAGCCAATGTGTTGAGCAGGACAGAGTATAAAGACAGAAGGCAGTTGGACCTCTGCTGACAGTGCTAAGCTGCTCAGCTAGGTCTTCTGCAGCCACACTCCCTCCACACTACTCACCCTAGGAGATCTCACAGGCCCTTATGCTTGAGCTCTTCTGACTTTGCACTGCATGGCCTGCAGCTCAAAATATCCCACGTGATACAATCCTGTGTCAGCCAGCCAGTTCCACGAAAATGGAATTTCTGGCCTGACTGCTTGCTCTTCCTCTTTTGGAAGACCCTGTAGGTTTCTCTATACTGCTCCCTGCCAAGAGGAGCCCCAACTATCAGAGATGCAAGCCTCTCCCCAGGGGAGTTTCACAACCTCAGGGTCTGAGGGGGAACACCTGGCCAGGGCAGTGACACGGTCAAAGTACAGCTCATGAAGACTGGGGCGGGTGGAGAAAAGGAGAAAGCGTTATGCTTAACGACACCACCCAGAAATAAAGAGTTAAAGAAACCTCAAAGCGCCTGAGTCCATGTTCCACAGTGAAATCTTTCTTTGCTCATTTTATCTTTTTAAATTTCTCTTTCCTTATTTTATCTGTGCCTTCAAGAACCCGAAGAGATGGGTTCATTTTCTCTATTTTATAATTGGAGAAACAAAACACATAGGGTGAGGGTTAAGAGGACAGATCAAATCCCAGTATCTGCAATTATTTACCAGGTTTGTGACCTCGGGCAGTTGTGTGACCTTGGGCCAAAGAGTTTAAGTTTCCTCACCTATAAAGCAGAGCTAATATAACTACCAGCTGGAGCTGCTGTGGGGACAGCATGAGACCACCATACAGGGCACGGAGCTCCCAGTGACTTCCCTGGGAAGGCAGTCCATGATGAAGGCCTGGAGGAACACTGGGATCAACAGGAGCTGTTCTCCCAGGGGACAGCTGGGACACTCAGACGACGGGGCACAGTGAAGAAGTTGCCAGTAAAGGCGGAGCACAGTGGTTCATGCCTGTAATCCCAGCCTTTGGGAGGCCAAAGGTGGGTAGATCACCTGAGGTCAGGAGTTCCAGACCAGCATGGTCAACATAGGGAAATCTTCTCTCTACTAAAAAAATACAAAAAAATTGGCCGGGCGTGGTGGTTTGCACCTGTAGTCCCAGCTACTTGGGAGACTAAGGCAGGAGAATCGCTCGAACCCGGGAGGTGGAGGTTGCAGTGAGTCAAGATCGTGCCACCACACTCCAGCCTGGGTGACAAAGCGAGACTCCATCTCAAAAAAAAAAATTAGGAAGGTTTCAGTATTGATCAGTTTCACCTGCTTGCTTTGTTGCTTCTGACTTTTCCTCCTTTAAAGTGAAGGCTCCATAAAGACACCAAATATCTGAGGGCCCTGGCTGCCAAGGCTGGGTCATCTGGGGTGTGGGGCAGTCATCGTTCCTCAGCTAGAAATCCAACTCCAGCCCTGATGCTTTGTCAAACCATTCCCATAATGGACAGGTATTATTCTGGGCCCACTTAACACCAGTAGATTCCAAAATCGGGCCAAGCCAGCTGACCGAGCTGGGCGGCGATGCTGCCTGAGTCTGAAAAACAGACTCTGAGCTCATGAAACGCCTGTCTTCTGGGGCAGCAGGCTCCAGAGAGATCTGCTAAGGAAAAGGCCAGGAATGTTCTGAGCAAAGACAAGCTCCTGGGAATAAGGGTGTGACCTCCCAAAGCAACTCACTGTCCGTATCTCCAACCCCCAGCCAATATGGACATCAGGAGGGTTTGAACTCACAGCCACTGGGGCAAAGCCAGACAGTCCAAGAAAAGCTCCTCAAATAGGCAGGGCCTGAGCGGGGCAAAAGGGAGAAGGGTACAGCCAAGAGATGCAGGAGCAGTTATGACAGGAAAGAACAGGGCACCCGGGGTGGGGGGGCTGGTGAATCACTGACCTCAGGCCTACAGGGCACATGGTGAACAGGGAGGACCCACCACAAGCAGGACCCTAAATTCCCCGGGGCCAGGCAGGGACGTCAATGAGTGAAGTCAGGCAAGGTCTGGACTGTGAGGGACAGGAGGGGCATGCCCACCTACAGAAGCAGTCACCACTCCCAGCCCCAGGATTGCAGCCAAGCCCGAAAGGGGGCCTCCAAGTCCCAGATTTACCCACTGCTTAGGAGCCAGAAGCAAGAACTCCGATTTTTTTCTGTGACATCTCCAGATCTCTCAATATTGATTTCTTTCTTTTAAACACAGCGCAAGCCAATCAAAACTGTGGGCAACGCTCAGCCTCCGGCCTCCAGTTTGCAGCCTTCCTCTAAAAGGTTGGAAGGGCAACATAAAGGAGGGGCGCTCAGGTGAGCAACCGTCCTCCTCGCCCAGCCCTGCCACGCCTGGCCCCTCGTGGGACCCTGACTGGAACTGGGGTCCACGCAAAAGCTGGGGGAAGGTTTACCGCTTTCACAAGCTCCGCCCAGAAGGCAACACCCACAGCCCAGTACTCCAGCCAGGGAAACACCGCTCCGCAGAGAAAACCCTCCGCACTTGGCTCTTCCTGGAGCCTGAATTTCCTCCCCAAACAGGATGGATTTACGTGCGAGAGGAAAGGCCTGCGCATGCGCCCGGCTCCAGACCCCGGTATTTATACAGTTTCATAAACTGCAAGCGATTATTTTGTTTCCTAAGAACAATCACTATGCAAATGAAACCTCCAGCTAATACAAACAGGGCTGTTAAATTCACTTGCCAATGTTTATGAAAAGAAACTCGGCCTGGCCCTGACCAAGCTCGCTAAGAAAATGTTTAATCACAAGACACATTTGAGTGAGGAAATTAGGCAAATAAGAAAAGATGTCCTGACTTCGCTCCCAGAGCCCCCTCCCACCTCCCACCCCCTCCTTTATTCAGCAAGACAATGATGGTGAAATGAAAAGGTTCCCAGAGGATGAACAGATGTCAAGGCTCAAAAAGGAAAAGACAGAAAATGCAGAGATTAGGGAAGCACTGGTTCCCAAATTTCAACAGCCCCCCAGGACCTTCCCACTGTATATGTTACACTTGTTTTTCAGGGAGTTCGTGGGAAGGGAAGAGGGGAGCATGTGCAGGGCTGCAGCAGAGCTGGGCAGGCAGGCGGAAACTCCAGGCGGCTCCTGGATCCTGGCTCTTGCACTTGGCTCCTGTACTCGGTCAGGCCACTGGACCACAGGACTGGAACTCAGGATGGAGTGAGTTCCCAGCCAGGGCGAGCAGCAGCCTTGGCTTCCCACAGCCTGTCACGGGGCAGGGGGTAGTCTTGGGGACCCAACCAACACCCAAGCAGGACCAAACGAGGATCCCAAGTCCTCAGTGGGCTGGGCAGTTGTCCCTGAAGAGTTAACAGCCCCAGCGTCAGGATCGAATGGAGGATGTTAGAGCGAAGGAAAATCATCTCATCAGATTTTCCTATGCTCAAGCCCCTGCAGTTCCACCACGCACAGCTGATGTGACCTCCAACAAGTGACTTCCCCTCTTGGTGCCTCAGTTGCCTCATCTTGAAAATACGCATTGAGACGGCATGCCCACAGCGCTGTGACAATACAAAGTGACCCTAAACGTAAGCAGTCAGCAGTCCTGGGAACACAGGCGTGTTTGATGGAGGTTAGCTACCTGCTCCAAGTCCCTCAATGCACAGATGAGTCCCAGAGAGGGTTGGTGGAGTTCCCCCAGTCACACAGAGCAACAGCAGACAAAGGATTTGACCCCGGCTCCAGCTTCTGCAGCAGGGATTTAGGGGAAGAATGGGTGGAGGCCAGGGCTGGGCCCTGCCCTGTGTCCCCTATGGGAAGCCTGCTCGCCAAGGAGGCGGCGGTAGGAGGGACCTCTGTGAGCCACTGCTCCCTGGGGCTGGGGGAAACCGGAGCCTGGTCCTGGCAGGGCCTCCCAGGGGCCGGGGCAGGGGCAGCTGTCCAGAACTGTCTGTCCACAGAGGGGGCAGGGAGGCTGCCACTCGGAGCACGCAGTGTGCCAGTCCCTGGGGCAGGGCCAGCTCAGCCTGCAGGCTCCATCCAGAGCCCGCCCCAGGGGATGCTGGGGGAGAGCGCCAGGATCAGAGCCGCCGGCTGCGTGCTCCCCTCCCCCAGCAACAGGGGACTAAAGTGGGTCAAGGAGGAAGGAGGGGGCCCAGGAGGGCTGGGGGAGGGGCCAAGGAGCTTGAGAAGGCACCCAGGGGGAGGGGGCCAGGGGAGGATGCCTGGAAAAGCAAAACCATGTGTGCAGTGCGCCTTGGGGGGCCAGGGCTGAGCAGCAGAGGGGCTGCTGAAGCCTTGAGGGGGGTCTCAGAATCACTTCTGGATTAACACCAGAGGGACTAAGCCTTGGCTCTTGCCCCAGAAGGTCGGTCCTTTGCTTTCTCTCACCCTCTGGCCTTGGGGGGCCCCCTCTTCCCGAGCCCCTCAGCCTCCTCCAGAGCCCCCACACCCCATGGGCCCCCAGCCAAGGGGTCTGTGAGGAGCACTTTCAATCAGTGCTGGCCCCCTAGCTCAGCCCTGGCCGAGGGCCCAGCTGTCCAGCCGGAAGGTGGGGTCTGAGGAGGGTGGAGAGAAGAATACAGCCAACCCCATCCTGGGCCCAGGCTCAGCAGGACTGTGGTGGTGCCAGGTCAAGTCAGGCCCCGTCACCGGGAGGAAGTGTGATCGTGGGTCCCATGTCCCCCAGAGGCATTCCTGGGGGGCCTGTTGCAAAATGAAAGAGAAGGAGGCAGGAAATGCCAAATGGCGATGCCCCCTAGCCAGGAGGGGAAGCCAGGCTCCGAGCCTCTCAGAGATACGGGCTGGGGGCCCACAGTCTGATCAGGGAGACGAGGGCCAGTGGGCAGCCTCCACCCTTGGCTGGGCCTGACCCAATCATCAGCTTCTCTCCCAGCTCCCCCACCCGGCGTGGCCCAAAAAAAAGGAAGCAACCACCCAAGCAACTCGATATGGTCCAGAAACCTCCAGGGTCCCCAGGTTCCAGGAAGCCTGCACAGGAGGTGGTGGAGGACAGAGGATGCACAGGGTCTGATGCCCGGGAGTGAGGTTTCAGCAGGGAGGGGAAGAAGAGCTGCTGCTCCCAGGCGTTGGTGCCAGCTGAGGGACAGCTGGGAAAACAGGGCCCAGGAGGGGCACACACCCACAGGTTCCAACTCAAGCCCCGGGAGAAAATGCTGATGGGAAGAAGAGGGGGACTTCCAGGCCAGGTCCTGGGCCCAAGAGCAGTTTGGGTGGAGACAGAGAGAAGCCCAGAGGACAGGGTCCTGTTTTGAATCTCGCAGCAAGGCCACCGACCCCGACACCCACAGCTAATATTCCTAGCTGAGCCAACTGGACTCCTGGGGCCTTGTGGGGCCCAGAAGAAAGGAGGACCCCACCAGCCTAAATACTCTAAATCCAGCAAACACCTCCTACCTCTCACCTAGCAGAACAGAGGGGCTGGCCCAGCTGTGCCCGGACTTGGACCTTGCTGGGTACGCAGTTCCCAAAAAATCAGGAAGCAGATACAGCCCTGCCCCACCACCTGTCCCAAATGTCCCAGGACTTCGCTCGGGACATCCTCCACCTCCAACCTGTCCAAGCTGCTTCTCTCCCAAGTGACCCTCAGGAGCAGGCCCTGTAGGGGAGGGAGGTGGGATGGGGGGAGAGGGACTTGGTCACCAGCTGGGTCCTCAGTGGGCTCCAGGTGTTGCCAGCCTCAGAGTTTACAGACTGCCTCCAGGAGCTCCTGGGAGAAGATTCCGGCATGGTGCTGGCTCACCAGGTGTGTAGACAGTGACTCAGGCAGGCACCTGGCATGGGGCAGCCTCACTGTGACATGTGACCTTGGACCTCAGGCTGACCTTCAAAGCTGCCTCACCCACAGGATGGCAAACGTCATGGTACCAACCTGACAGGGCTGTGGAGAGGATTCATGAGAACACGTCCCAGAAGCACTTGGAGAGCCCTGTATATGCAATAACCTCAGTAAATACTCTCCATAAACGCCCTTACCCACTCCTGATCCCCCTTCGCCCCGGCCGAACCTCTCCACACAGACAAGAGCAGAACTAGTAAGAAGGCAGGACCGAATACACGGAGAGTGTGGAGCCAGGCCCAACCCCATCCAGCACTTCCCAGCAGGAAAATGAGCTCAGACCGTGGGGCCTCTACATTCCCCTCACAGAGACTAAGCAATGGGTATTCTGAGCCAATAGATACAGGAAATTTAGAATAAAGCCCATTCAGATTCCCAATTCAAAGTGGACTTTGGACACCGGGACACGTGGGAGCAGCTGTGTTCTCACTGGCCTGGTTTGATGTCTGGGGGATGGGGCAGCTCTGTGTGCAAAGCCAGGCTGAGGGACGTAGGTGACAGTGATGGAACGTCAGCATCCCCCTCCACCTCCCATCCCAGTAATGTGCTGAGGGGGCCCTGGCGAGCCAAGGTCTGAGGTTCGGGCCCCTGTCCATGGGATATGGAGACCTTGGAAAGAAGCAGCCTGCCTGGCAGCTGGACACAGACCCTGCTACACGTGGCTGTGTAAGCCAGGGCAAGGCTGTGGGTGTCTCTGAACCTCCCTTCCTCAACTGCCAAATGAAGAGGAACAACCCCTCCCCGGTCCCCCACAACCTACTCCCTGGGTACCTGTGAGAGCACCACACAGCGCACAGAGGTTGTGCATACCTCCCGGGTCATTTAAGCACAAGGCCCTGGTGGCTTTCCCTGGGGACTCCCCAGAAAGAACCATGCGCCATGCTGTGTGCACACATCAACAGGCCCCCCATGATGCCACCCCAGCCCAGCCATCTCTCCCAGCACCCTACGCTGCCTCTTCCTTCATCCCTGCTCCAGTCCTTCCAGGAGAGTCTGCCAGCTTTTGCCCCTGCCCCTCCAGAGGGGCAGATTTTATCCCATCGTGTTCTCTTGGACAGAGACTACGGCCTCTTCTTATCCCTTCTTCCCCACATAGAGCGGGCCCAAGGCAGGCAGAGGCAGCCCTAGTGAATGAGTTCAGAGCCAGAGGAGACTAGCCACCATCCTCCACAGTTCCCTCTCATCTTCCTAAACCAGCTGGTACGTCACCTCCTCTGAAATGCCCTCCCAGGAGGACCTTGTTGAAGTCAGATAAGCCAGAGCAGTCTCTCAATGAACAATTACAATCAGGGGAGCTGCTCAGGCTTTATTGTCTGTCTCATTACTAAGCGGTAAGCTCCCTGAAGGCAGGGACCCAGCGCTAGCATTCGGCCCAGCACAAACTTAGAACTATCCATCCAGTGAATGAATGAAGTCAAGAAGGATCCATCCAGAGAAGGAATTTTAAGTGGCAAATCCAGCATCACGGCTCAGATCTGTGTGTCAGTCTTCATCCGTAATGTATTGGACGCGCGCAGATGCAATGGAAGCCGCACCCTCAGGGCCAGGCCTCCAGTCCGCTATGCAGACCTGGCTTCCTTGCAGGGGCTGAGCACGGGTCTGGGGCCAGAGTGCCTCCGTTCAAATCTTGCCCTAGCTGTGGGACACTGAGCCATTTATTTTACCTCCCTGCGCCTCGGTTTCCTCCTCTGTAAAATAGGGCTACACATCACGTACTTATTTCACAGGGGTGCTGTGAAGCTTGAATGAATCAAAAGCATAAGTGTTGACAACAGTCCTTAGTACCTGGCAAGTGCGCTCAGCAGCATTACGTGTATGAGGATGTACCAGGGGACGGCCCCGCGGCTGTCACCCGCCTTCCCCCAGACCCACCCCAAAGCAGAGGCCGGATCGTGGCTCCAGGGCCCCAGGGCTCCCGAGGCGCACATCTGGCCAGCGGGCCGCAGCACACACACGGGCCGCACCAGCTATCGGCTCGACGCCGCCGGCCCCAGCGCCAAGCCTGAGACCCGGAGTCCTGAGGGCGCCAGACTCCGAGGGGCGGGCGGCCGGGGGGCTGCCCGCGGCGCCGAACAAGCCATGCCCCACCCGGGCCGCGCGAGCGAGCTGCGCAGCCTGCGCCTTCCCAGCCGGCCCCCCGCCGCGGCCGCTTTGTGCCCGAACCTGGCCCTGAGTGACTACGCCGCAGCCATGGAGCCCTCCCGCGCAGGGGGCGGCCCAGCGCGTTCCCAGGACCGCCAACTCAAAAGGGTCCTGCGGGCCGGGCAGACAAGGGCCCGGGAGGGGCCGCGTTCCCAAGCGCCGGCTGGGATCCCCCTGGGTCGCTGGGCGAGAAGAGCCCCGAGGCCCCCTCCCCTGCTTTTCCCCGCCCCTTCCCAGTCATCCCCTTCCCCGCCTCCTCCCCAAATGCCACCCCATCCTGGATTTCTTCCTTCTCTCCAACCCTTGACCCCTTCCCCTCCTCCACCGTTTCTCAGTGCCGTCCCCTCATTCCCCCAGAACACGGATCCCGCAGGGCAACTCCGCAGTCGGACTCCAGGAGGACCCTGGAGGGCCCAGTTCCCACCTCCCGTCCTGGAAATCTCGGTCCCCCACACCCAGACACTTCCTCCCACCCCACAAGCTTCGGGCCACAGCCCTGGCTTAGAGAAGGACTGGATGCCTTGGAGAAGGGCCAGCGTCTGAGGGAACAGGCTGTGGGAGCCTCCTGGCCGCATGTGCCCATCTGTCAGATGGGGGTGGGAACGTGGTCCAGTTCCAGGCACAGGCACTCTGCCCGGGCGCTCACAGCAGGTAGACCCAGGGAGGCCCATCCCCTGAGCCCTCCAGGTCATTTGTGCATGGAGAGGCCTGCATGTCTGCGGTGGAGGAGGCCGGCATGACACTGAGGTGCCCCAGGCAAGACTAGGACCCAGAAGAGGCTTCTGCCCAGAAACAGCCCCAAGGAACTGACTCACCATCCCAGGGAAGCCTCCAGAGAGAACATGGCCGTGCCAGCAAGCAGTGCAGCCTGCACCTTCCCAGCAGGCCCCCCGCCCTCCCAGGGTGAGGATCCAGAGGCTCAGAGGACCCCCACCTGCCACAATCTCCCAGTCTCCCAAAGCATCAACCACAAAGACCTCCAGGCCTCCAGCTCCCCTAATGAAGCAGCCCCCTTCACTGTCAGGGCTCCAGTGTCACCTCCAGGATGGCCTTCTCTGCACAGCCTCCCCCACCACTCCCTGCCTACCCCAGAACCTGCTTTGCTTAACAGAAATGTGCTTGCAGATGGCTCCTCACTCCACTAGAATAAACCTGCCCACCATGGTGGCCACAGCACCTTGAACACTGCCTGGTACATAGTAGGTGCTCAATAAACATGAGAGGAATGAATGAACAAATGGGCAGCAGGTAATGATAGCAGCCGCTAAACGCCTTGAAACCTAAACCGTCCCCCAGATAAGAGGCTTCCATGATAAGTGATCAAATAAGTTTGGAAATCACAAATTGTTAACATCTCTGAGAGTTCCATGCTGGCATTTTAAAGGCTCCAAGAAGCTTTGAAGGTTTCAATTTTTTTTTAACTCTGTTTAATCCAGTGTTTGCCAAATGCATTTGGCCACAGAAAACCTCTCTTTTTGCAGGGTGGAACATCAACAAAATCCTGGAATACATTTTGGGAAACACCAATAGAAACTAATCTCCCACCCTCACAACCACACCTTTATACATGGCCAGTTGAATCTTAGAAAGAACTTGCTTCTTTCTTTTTACAGGGTCAAGTCTAACATAGTGCTAGAAAGATATCTGAATAAATGGATATAAGGTAAATTCATGAGAAAATCTACCACCTACGAGCATGTTCTCTGTTCCTGTACTGAGAGTCTGAACCAGGCAGGCAATTTGAAGAGTCTCTTCATCCTGGAGGCTGGCACACATGACAACTCACACAGGCGCGCACACACACACACACACACACACACTCATGCACACATGTACACATGCACACACTAGTACACAAAGACTCACACACATGCACACACAGGTACCCAACAGGTACCCACACAGACTCAGAAACATGTAGTCATGCATGCACACATACGTGCACACACAGGCACACACAGACTCACACCACACATGCACACCTATTCTAGGGTATATACCCTCCCACACAGCTCCTTCCCTGAGCCTGGCCAGGGAGCCGCTTGAGAAGGACAGCTGTCTTCTGGTGAGGTGGGGAGGATGGACTCAAGGAGAGATATAAAAGCCCCCTTCAAACCTAGTGTCTCTAAAAAGGGCAGGGTTGCCCCAGCAGGTGACAGGCTAAAGCCTGACCAATAAGCTCTTCGCCACCTGAGATTTCCTCCTCACCTCTCTCCTGGGAGTAGAGTCCCATTTCAAAGAAAAAGAAACTGAGACCTATCAATAACCTGGCAAGGATGTGGGGAAAGAGGGGTGGGAGCCCAAATTCATCTGCTCAAAATCCCAGCCCCCTCCAGAAGCTTGGGGGTCCTAGGTTGTTCCCAAGGCAGGCCAGCGGCAGCAGCAAGATCCTCCGGCTCCTGATTCCCCTATCCTCAGGCACGATTCTGCCACAAGGTCACTGTGTGACCTTGGACACCTGACTTGCCCTCTCTGGACAAGTTTAATCATCTATATGAAAAGGGACCTCAGCTGAGGATTCTCCAAGCTCCATGACTGCTGGTGAAAAAGAAAGCCTAAGGTCCTCACCTCTGCAGTCAAAAGTGAGTGTCAAGATTCCATGAGATACTGCTTGTAACGTGCATAGCCCAGTGACTGTATACAAGGGCCGCCCATGAGAGGTTAGCTGCTCTTGGTGTGGTGACTCCATTCCTCAAGGACCAAATAAAAAATGCTACCCCCTCTTCCAGGCTTTGCCTGATTCCCCCACCAAAAGGAATCCCCCCAGCTCTCTCACCCCTCCACAGCCCTAAGCCCACACTTCTGTCCTAGGCTGCCTTGTCTGGTCCAGTGGTTAGGGTCTACTGCCCTCTCTGGCCTCCAGGCTTCCTGAGGACGTGGCCTCTCCTGGGTTCACTCTGCATCTTCCTTGGAGCCCAGGCTGAGCCTCACCTGGGACAGATGCTCAGGATTTACATGGAAGGGTGGATATGCAAGGGCGGGAAGGAGGGCAGACAACCAACGTTCTCACCAAGGGAAAGAAACACCCATATCCCCTAGCTCTACAGTGCAGTGCCCCTTCAGAAGAAGAAAGAAAAACGGCCGACACAGTGGCTCACGCCTATAATCCCAACACTTTGGAAGGGCCAGGTGGACGGATCACCTGAGGTCAGGAGTTCAAGACCAGCCTCGCCAACATGGTGAAATCCTGTTTCTACTAAAAATATGAAAATTAGCCGGGGCCGGACGCAGTGGTTGCCCTGGCGCAGTGGCTCATGCCTGTAATCCCAGCACTTTGGGAGGCTGAGGCGGGTGGATCACCTGAGGTCTAGCAGTTCAAGACCAGCCTGGCCAATATGGTGAAACCCCGTCTCTACCAAAAGTACAAAAATTAGACGGGCATGGTGGTGGGTGTCCGTAATCCCAGCTACTTCAGAGGCTGAGACAAGAGAATCTCCTGAACCCTAGAGGTAGAGGTTGCAGTGAGCCAAGATCATGCCATTGCACTCCAGCCTGGGCGACAAGAGTGAAAACTCCATCTCAAAACAAAAAACAAAATTGGCTAGGCGTAGTGGCAGGCACCTGTAATCCCAGCTGCTTGGGAGGCTGAGGCAGGAGAATCACTTGAACCTGGGAGGCAGAGGTCACAGTGAGCTGAAATCGTGGCGCCACACTTCAGCCTGGGCAACACAGCAAGACTCCGTCTCAAAAAAACAAGAAAGAAAGAAAGAAAAATGGTCCATAAACATAAAAGGCCAGGTGCAGTGGCTCACACCTGTATCCCAACGCTTTAGGCCAAGGTGGAAGGACCACTTGAGCCCAGGAGTTTGAGACCAGCCTAGGCAACATAGCAAGGCCTCATCTCTGGAAAATAAAAAAAATAAAAAAAAGTCAGCATCACTAATAATTAGGGAAGTGCAAATTTAAACAATGCCATTTTTTGCCAGGCAGAGTACCAAAAAGAAAAAGAAAAAAAAGAAACAAAGAGACGAAACAAAACATCATCATCTATATGGCCAAGAACTGGGAGAAATAGTATTCATGCCCTATTATTGAAGGGTAAATTGGTACAGACTTTGTGGAAGGCAGTTTGGAAATATCTATGAAATTTTTCAAGTGAACACCCTTTGACCCAACAATTTCACTTCTAGGAATCCAGCCAAAGAAACATTCAAACAAGAACACAAAAACTTATAAATGAGGATGTTCACTGCATCATCGTTTAAAACAGCAAAAAACTGGAAGCAACTAAATGTTGACCGATGGAAGACTGTAAAGAAAGTCTGGTGCAACGATTCTGTAGACCTCCTCATGGCGGTTAACAAGGAGCACATCTAGCCCCTCCAGGTACTGCCTCCCAGACTAATGGTTCCTAACCCCGGCTGCGCATTCCAATTTACCAGGAAGCTTTTCTACACAAGCTGACCAGGAGCCCCCATCCTCAGAGAGTCTGGGTTATTTCAACTGTGGTGGGGCTCAGGTAACGTTGTTTTTCTAAGTGCCTAGGAGGATACTGATGTGCAACTAAACAAGACTGGAAACTTAACTCATGTAGCTAACCCTACTAGTTCTATCCTATTTCAAAGACAGGGAAACTGAGGCTCATAGAAGGAACTGTCTTGCCCAAGATCACAGAGTATGTTTCCTCCAACCCACTCCCCTCCCCAAGGAGAGAAATGAAGGAATCTTGACTCAGACCTTCAGGGAGAATGGGGTCTTTCTTTCCTATTCTGAGTGACTGGCAGATTCCCTGCCAACACATACCATTTTCCCCCTCCCGCCCACTTAGCTGGCCCCACCCCTCACTCCTAGTGCTGTTCCTGGGGCAGACCCCTACTGAAAGACAAAGAGGGTCCCAAGGCCACTTAATGGTGGCTGATCCCTAGCTAGGACCAAGCTGGTCAAATGTGTCTAGTCTGAGCCACGGCAATGATGTAGCAGGATGAGGGTCAGGGGCAGGATGGCGAGTGTATTGAGTTAAACACTCTGTTTTATTTAAAATTAAGGCCAGGCACAGAGGTTTATGTCTGTAAACTCAAAATTCCGAGGGGCCGAGGTGGGAGAATAGTTTGAGACCAGGCTGAGTAACATATAAAGAACTCCGTCTCTTAAAAAAAAAAAAAATGAGTTGGGCATGGTGGCTGGCGCCTGTAGTCCAGTTCACTCAGGAGTCTAAGGAAGGATAGCTTGAGACCAGGAGTTTGAGGTGGCAGTGAGCTATGATCACATCAATGCACTCCAGCCTGGGCGGCAGAGCAAGATCCAAACTTTAAAGAGAAAAAGAATTAAAATTAAATTAGTACAAAAATTTCACACCGCTTTTATGATTTTAAAAGCAATGTTTTACAAGTCTAACACAATGCATGGCACAGAGCCCTGGATGAACAGAAGCTGCGGTCTCATGGCACAGTGCACCCTCAGTATGAAAGAGACCGGACACAAGCCGCTCCCAGACCGGTGTGCTGCGGCTTCCACCTCCTCATCAGGAACAGAGGCTAGGGCGGCGGGAGGGGCCCACAAAGACTGACACCCACGGTGAACCAAGTCCTGCAAAAGCCTATGCTCCCTCTCAGTTCACCCACTCAGTCATCCACTCTGTCACTTATGAATCCATTTACTCACTAGTCACTCACTCATTGGTTCACTTGTTCACTCATTCATATTTATTCCCTCAACAATGCACACATTTACTCATTCATTTAAGAAATCTTGGCCGGGCACGGTGGCTCAAGCTTGTAATCCCAGCACTTTGGGAGGCCAAGGCAGGCAGACCACCTGAAGTCGGGAGATGGAGACCATCCTGGCCAACATGGTAAAACCCTGTCTCTACTAAAAATAAAAAACTAGCCGGGCATGGTGGCACATGCCTGTAATCCCAACTACTCATGAGGCTGAGGCAGGAGCATGCTTGAACCCAAGAGGTGGAGGCTGCAGTAAGCCGAGATGGCACCACTGCACTCCAGCCTGGGCAACAAGAGCAAAACTCCGTTTCAAAAAAAAAAAAAAAAAGAAAAAAGAAATCTTTTAGACATAATGACCTAGAAGGTTGAGGCCAGGTTTTTTGGGATTTTTTTGTGGTTTTTTTTTTTTTTTTAGTTTTTGGTTTGTGGGGTTTTTTTGGTTGTTTTTGTTTTGTTTTGCTTTTTGAGAAAGGGTCTCACTCTGTCACCCAGGCTGGAGTACAGTGGCACAATCACAGCTCACCGCAGCCTCAACCTTCCAGGTTCAGGTGATTCTCCCACCTCGGCCTCCTGAGCAGCCAGAACTATAGGCACCTGCCACCACACCCTCCTAATTTTTTTTATATTTTGTAGAGAGGGGGTTTCACCATGTTACCCAAGCAGGTCTTGAACTCCTGAGCTCAAGCGATTCACCTGCCTTAGTTTCTCAAAGTGCTGAGATTACGGGCATGAGCCACCACCACACCCAGCCTAGCACGGGGCTCTGGAAGCCTAGCAGGCTGCTGGCATCCCATGTATGAGCCCCTTCCCCTGAGGAAGGCAGGCCACGAGCTGCTGGAGGGACTGGGGATTTGAACTACTCACTGTGGCCCCAGGAGATGGAACCAGGATCAACACAGGGAGGAGACTGCAGCTTCAAGTGTGAAATTCAAGGTAAAAAGGCACAGATGTGCCACAGAGGTAGTGAGCTCCCTTCGAGTGAAAGTGTGTACGTCCAGGCTAGATGAAACTAAGGATGCCAGAAACACACCCAACCAAGTGTAAATGAAGTGACCGCCAAGGTTCCTTTCCAACCTGTGTTTTTCAGGATTCAGAGAGGTTCAAAGGCAAAAGTAGTGAATCTTCCCAACATGTGTGTCTGGCCCCCTGGCTGGCCAGTGTCTCCCTAAGGGGCACAGGGCATCTGCAGGGGCTCTTCTGGGCACTGAGAACTCGTGCACTGCTTGCTGCTCCCCAGACACTCCAACACTCTCTGTGGCCTCCACCCCAGAGACAGAAGCCTGCCTCCTCTTTCCATCTCCCCACTTCTGGGCACCTGCTTCACCTCCCGCCCCCTCTCCCTGGGGACCCTCAGGAATGGATGATTGTCTCTCCTCTCTCCAAGGTGAAAACTGCAGCCCTAGGGGGCGAGGGACAAAGCCATATCTCTTGTTTAGGAACCAAATATATACTGTATGCTGCTGGTGGCTCCAAGATTCTGCAGCCTCCAGGCCAAGGGGCTCCCCCCTGCCTGGTCTCCCAGCCTGAATGTGGTGGCCATACCACCCAGCTGCCCTCTCTGGCCATGCCCAGCTCTCTAACCAAGCCCGGATGGCCATCACTCTGCCTTCAGGCAGGTAAAATTCAGTCCAACAGGAGTTAGGTGAACAGTATGTTTTATTTAATTAGGATCAACAGAAGAGATAAACCTCACAGCAGGATGGGGAATGACAACACTGCAAAAAATAATTCATGCCCAGGTAACGAAAGGGCAAATTTCAATTACAGAGAAAACAGGGGGAGAAAAAGTTTCCAAGCACCTCCAAGGAGGGGGGCAGTGAAGAGCCTGCAAATCCTAGACTGTGGGCCCAAGATGGTCTAGAAAGCAAGGCAATCGAGTGGACCAAACATCTGTTCCTCTCTCTCTCCTTGTCACGGACAAATGGGCCTATGTGTGCAGGACTGGGTGGACCGAGGGAGCTGAGTCCTGACAGGCAGGTGTGGGGGCCACAAGGGATCCGCCGGGGCCACTGGGCAAGCTCGCAACCCACCAGGCACAGTCTCAAAAGAATGCTGTCCCCAAGAAGGCTGAGTGCGGTGACTTACGCCTGCAATCCCAGCACTTTTGGAGGCTGAGGTGGGCAGATCATCTGAGGCTGGGAGTTCTAGACCAGCCTGGCCAACATGAAGAAACCCCATCTCTACTAAAAATACAAAAATTAACCAGGTGTGGTGGTGCATGCCTGTAATCCCAGCTACTCAGGCGGCTGAGGCAGGGGAAATTGCTTGAGCCCTGCAGGCGGAGGTTGGTGTGAGCCAAGATCACACCATTGCACTCTAGCCTGGGCAACAAGAGCAAGACTCCATCTCAATAAAAAAAAGAAAAAACAAAAAACGAAAGAATGCTGTCCCGGCTAGGAGACAGAACAAATGTTCGCAAACGTTCTAATCCTAATAATGGTCATCAGATCACTCAAGTCCTTAGTGCCCCACCTGCCCTTGCCCCCAGCCCCACCAGCCCTGACAAAACCCTAGTCTTGTGCCCTGAATCCAATCTCACCTCTCACCCTAGGGCAAGGCTCATCTTCTGAGCCTGTTTCTCATGCCTACCCTGGAAATTGGAGGCTGGCCTGGATGACCGCCTGGCAGAGGGAGCTGCAGACCCCTAACCTACCATCACTTGGGTACCAACTATAAATGAAAAGCTCATGGTGGTGACAGCCGGACAACAATGTGTATGTACTTAATGCCACTGAAACATGGTTAAAATGGGCCATGCATGGTGGCTCATGCCTATAATCCCAGCACTTTGGGAGGCCAAGGCAGGAGTATTCCCTGAGGCCAGGCCTTTGAGACCAGCCTGGGCAACACAGCAAGGCCCCATCTCTACAAATGATAAAATTAAGAAATTAGCCAGTGAGGTGGTGCATGCCTGTAGTCCTAGCTACTTGGGAGGCTGAGGCGAGAGGATTGCCTGAGCCCAGGAGTTCAAGGCTGCAATGAACTATGATCACGTCACTGCACTCCAGCCTGGGGACAGAGCAAGATCCTGTCTGTAAAAAAGGAAAAAAAAGGCCGGGCACGGTGGCTT
>PVKV010006774.1:84863-102189 GCA_004027835.1 Alouatta palliata
AAAAAAAAAAAAAAAAAAAAAAAAAAAAAAAGCCGCCCCCCTCCTCCTCCCAACCCCCCGCCGGCCCCCGGCCCCTGCGGCCCCCTCCTTCCCTCCCCCACCCTACCGCCACCCTCACCCTCCTCCTCCTTCTCCTCCTCCGCCCCTTGCCGGATTTTTGTGCAAAGTTTGCAGGCGTCCGGCCACGCAGCCCGGTGCGGAGCTCACAATGAACCCATCTGAGGAGGGGGAACGGGGCTGAAGTCTAGGGGATCTCAAGGGGGGAGGAGACCGGGAGGCGGTCGGGAGCGCGGAAGCTCAGTACCCCCCGAAGGAAAAAGAAAAGCCTTCAAATTATCCCCTGCCGCACAAAAAAAATAATAATAATAATAAATATTAATGGCTCAAAAATGCCCAAGCGCCTGGTTTGAAGATTATGATGGATGGGGGGCGGGGGTCCCTCAACTCAGGCTACTTGAGAGGCGAGGCTCGAAACGGCCGCAGTGGCTCGGAAGCCGCGGCTCGGGGCCCCCTGGCTCACGCCCCCTTCTCTGGCTCTCGGCTCCGTGCGGCGCCGGCCCCCCGGAGGAGGAAGGGGCGCGCGAGGGCGCTCAGGCGGCGGCCGGTAGGCGCGCCCGTGCCCCGGGCATCGCTCAGCCCGTGCGCCGGGCCGCCGCTGCCTGCCCTCCGGCTGCGGTGCTCAGCGCGAGGCGAGCAGCCGATCCCCAGGCCGGTGCCAAGTCGCCGGCCCTGCTAGCTGCCTCCATGGGCCAGGGGCTGGGAGAAGGGGGAGGCGGGGGCCGCGGTGGCGGAGCAGGAGGACGAGCAGGCGGCGGCGGCGGCCGGCCTCCCGTCCTCCTGGGCAGCGGCGGCGGCGGCGGCGGCGGCGGCTGCGCCCCGGCTCCTCCGCGCTCCAGCCGGCGCCGGCCCGCCCGCCAGCCTCCCTCGCGCTCCTGTCTTCTTTGTGGTCGCTGGCTCTCCTCCTCCCGATCCGGCTGCTGGGGCTGCACTGCAGAGACACATAATAAAGCCAGGCTTGGCTGGAAATGTAGCCGGGTCCCAGCAGGAGGATGTGAGGAGCGGAGTCCCGGCGGGGGAGCGCTCTGATCCCGTGGGGCGCCCCGCACTGCTCCGGCTCGGATCAGACGGAGAGAGGGCCAACAGCACCGAGCGATGGACAGCGCTGGAAATACAGCTCCGGCCGCCCGCAAAACCCGGACCGCGGCGGCGGCGGCGGCAGGCACGGCGCGGGCGCGGGCACCGCACCGGCACGCGGGGCCGGGGCTCGGGCGCCGGCGGCACCAGGGCGGGAGGAGGGAACAGACTCAGGGCCCACGCGGCTGTCAAGCTCGCCAAGACGCATGAGCCTCACAAACTGCAAAAAGTGAGACAACGGGGGAGCAAACCGAGGTGGGCTGCCCTAGCATTGCCACCTCTCGATGTATGCCCCACGCACCTGAACTATCCCGGGACCTGGCTCTGCCAGGTTGGCTTTTGCCCACAGGTCGGTGTTCAAAGACCACCCGTGCCCCACACCCAACAAATTCTTCCACCACTGACTAACCCCGTGCGCTCCCTACACCCGCGTTTGTAGAATTCTCGCGCCTGGTGCGCACTTCCTCTGTACGACTGTGAAAAGAATCACTTACCCCCGAAACCCTGCAGGAGCACCCCCTCCCCGCGCAGTTGGCAGAAGAAATAAACCAGCTCCTACTTTCTGCGAGGTATTGCCCCGCCACCAGGGGGCGCCCCGCGTCCCCGCAGCTCCTTAACCGGCCGATACTAGGGTCTCGGAGTAGGCCTGGGAAGGGCTCAGACTTGGGAAAAGCCTTCCCCAGTCGGCTCCACTAAATCGTTTGTCTGGAGCGTCTCCCTCCCCCACTAACTGCAGGCGGCCAGGTCTCGAGTGGGGAGCTGCCCCGACCTCGCCCCCCTCCCGGGCAAGTGGCGCCACCTCGGGCCGGCGCGCTCTGGAGCCGGGAGAGCAGAGCGGGTGCGCGGCGCGGCGCTGGGGGTTATCAATCTCGCGGATCGATAAGTTGCCACTTGGAGAGGGGAAGGCTGCGTCCCCTCGGAGACGAGTTACCCAGGGCAACCTTTCACGGAAAAACCCGCTGCCCGCCGAGATCAGCGCCGGGGCGGGCCGGGCCGCGGCGCCCGCCCCACGCAGGGTGCCCGCGCCCCGCCGCTCCCCAGCCTGCCCGCCAGCCGGGCCCAGCCCCGCTCAGCTCTCTCCGCGGTCCCGCCGGGCCCTGCTCGCCAACCCCGTGCTGGGCTGATTGCCGAGGTAGATGCCACCTCCGCACCCCCGTCGCTGGGGAGCGCGAGCTGGAGGATGCGGAGAGGCCTAAGGAGCGGGGGAGGGCAGGCGCGAGCGTCCTAGGCCGTCTCAGAGGTAGAGTCGGGTGACGGGCGAAACGCTACGCCGAGGTGGACACCCTGACAGCGGGAGCCGGCGAGCGAGGCTCCCCGGAGGGGCCGGGGCCAGGACGGAGATCTAACTAGATCTAACTAGACCCAAGCCCTCAGGGCCGCCCCTCCCCGGGTTAGCGCTGCCATCCCGAAGCCACAGCAGTCCTCCCCAGCTCGTGCGTCCGAGAGTGTCCAACATCTTGGCCTCCCAGGAGGGAATGGGAGCCGCCTCCCGCTGCCCAGGGACGGACGGGGTTAGGCTGAACCAGGGGTGCCAAGGGCCGAGGCGAGGGCAGGGGCCGCGAGGCGCCTGGGAAGGAGCCAGGAAGCAGGGGCAAAATCAGCCGCTCCCCCCACCCCTGCTGGCGCCTGGGATCGAGGCCCGCGGAGAAAGGCTGACAGGCGGCAGATGGCACACGCTGGGGGAGGGGGGCGATTGGCCTCGGCTCCGGGGTGCCCCCGCCGCGGGCTGCCTCTCTTAGGGGGAGGGGGCGGGGAACGGCCCCCAGCTCGCCCGCCCAGGCTCCCTTGGGGGCTAGAGACTGCGGATCCTGCCCAGCCGGGAGCCTGGAGAGTGCGGGGGCGGACAAAAGGAGCGCGGTGGGAAATGGGTGTGCTGGACGAGAGAGCAGGCCATCGGCGGGGAGGGGTAGTTGGGGTCCCACGGGGCTGCCCTTTTCCACTCCTAGGGGTCTGCTGAAGGCTGAGGACGGAGGCGGGGGCAACAGGACGGGGGGCCCGCAGTAGCCCATCCCGACCTAATCCGCAAGGACTCGATCCTGCAGCCGCGCACAAAGTTTTCCGGGCCCCCTCCCACCCGTCGTCTGCACGCACGTCCGCAACCCGACGCTCCCTCCTCCCCCGCCAAGTTCGGCGTCTCCCAGCTCAGCGGCAGTCAGGGTGCGGAGGGAGCCCGACCTCGTGTCCGCCTCGGCCCGGTCCGCTTCCTCTGAAGCTTGTTTCATTTTTAACTCCTTCCAGAAAATGTTGTTTTAAGGAAAATCTCAAAGGAACAAAAAGCCAATAGTGCCTTACTTATTTGCAACTCCCACCCCCACCGCTGAGCTCGGACTGCAAGGGCCTCAGGGGGCACGGGTGACACCCGGGCCTTGCTAACCACGGGTGACCTTGGACCAGAAAGGGGTCATTTTCAGGTGATGTTTTATACCCCCCACCTGCCTACTTCTGGCAGGGAATAGGGGGTCCGGGCCCCTCTCCTGTGAGAAGGACCCCCGCTGGCCTCTCCTTCTTTGGAAAGTGAACAGCTGCTTCTGCCCTGCTCAGAGAAATGGCTGTGGAAATCAACCGTAAGCTGTAAGGAGCAGGAGCCACCATCATAAATGCAAGAGAAATTCCAAGTTAACGTTTTTGAGAACAAGTAAGACTTTGCCCACACAAAGGTGCATCTTCCTTCAAAGTCATAACTTGGCTGGAAAAGGGGAAACTTCTTGCCTAAGGTGGTGCCTTCAGCCATTTCTGGATGCTCCTTAAGGATGTTTTTCTTAGATGTGCAGCAACTGAGGCTTCTTCCTTGAATTTTCAAGAGGGAAGCATCCTTTTGAGCAGTCTGGTGAATGCACGAAGTTCTGTGGGCTACAAAAACAAGATAGGACAATAAAGAAAACAAGTCAGGGTTCCCTTTGTGGCCTCTGACCTACAATGCCTGCAGAGCCCCCAGAGCTGCTCAAAGAGATGCTGTGCAATAAGTGACCAAATGTCCACCTTTGGCCGAGCACCATGGCTCACACCTGTAATCCCAGCACTTTGGGAGGCTGAGACAGGTGGATCACCTTTTGGGGAGTCCCTGGCTTATAGTTGTAATCCCAGCACTTTGGGAGGCTAAGGCTGATGGATCACCTGAGGTCATGGGTTTGAGACATCGCAACATGGTGAAACCCTGTCTTTACTAAAAAAAAAAATTAGCTGGGCATGGTGGCATGTGCCTGTGGTCCCAGCTACTCGGGAGGCTGAGGTACAACAATCGCTTGAACCTGGGAGGCTGAGGTTGCAGTGAGCTAAGATCATGCCACTGCACTCCATCCTGGGTGACAAAGCAAGACTCCACCTCAAAACAAAAAAAAAAGAAGAAAGAGAAAGAAAGAGAGAGAGAAGAAAGGAAAGAAAGAAAGAAAGAGAAAGAAATAAAGAAAGAAGAAAGAGAAAAGAAAGAAAGAAAGAAAGGCCCACCTTTTCCCCTTCCAGGCACACACATCACTTACTTTAAATGACCACAGTCACTTGAATATATATAATCGGGAATGAGTGGTTTTTGTTTACGGCTTTATTACTTGAAACTCCCAGTCCCTACCAGGGAGAACTTGCATCAGCCTATGAGGAACAGTCATTTTGGGGAGGGAAGATTTATCCCTCCAGTCTTCCCTAGAGAATAAGTTCACTGCTTTGTTCCTATGTTTATTCAACATTTATTTATGATTGTGCACCTACTGTGTGCCAGGACTGAGGGTAAAACAGTGAATGAAAAGGATCGCAGTTCCTCCCTGTTGGGCTTGCTCAATAAATGACCACACAAGGCCAGGTGTGATGGCACACATTTGTAATCTCAGCACTTTGAGAGGCTGAGGCGGGTGGATCACTTGAGGCCAGGAGTTCCAGACCAGATCGGCCAACATGGCAAAATCCCGTCTCTACTAGCAACACAAAAATCAGCCAGGCATGATGGTAGGTGCCTATAATCCTAGCTACTTGGGAGGCTGAGGCACGAGAATTGCTTGAGCCCAGGAGGCAGAGGTTGCAGTGAGCTGAGATCACACCACTGCACTCCAGCCTGGGCAACAGAGTGAAACTCTGTCTCAAATAAATAAATAGCCATAAAAATAATTATTTAGTTATAGTTTTGATCAGTCCTGAGAAGAAATTAAAATGTCATACAAAGAAGCCACAAAACAGAGTCTCACTGGTGGTCTGGCTAAGACCCCGACAGAGGAGGAGGAAGGAGCCAAGGTGGGAGATGGAGAATAGAGTTCCCAGCTGTGAACAGTGTGTGTAAAGGGCCTGCGGCACAAAGGAGCTGGGGAATTCTAAGCGGGAGTTGTCACAGCTCAGGCAAAGGCTACCAGGGCCAGGCTTAGGGGCCTATTCCATCCGTTTTCCAGTCTAGCCTCCCTCACTACCTAACTGAGGAACCAGAGCAAGGGAGTCTATGCTTCCATTTTTCCATCTGCAAAATGAACAAATAGCAGGGATCTCATAGGGTGGTCTGAGGGTTTCCCATCCATCAGTGCTGCTGGTCTGGCCACAAGACAGCAGTCATCCAGCCTTCACTCTCCCCCCCTTACCTTTCCTCTCTCAACTTCACCACCTCCAAGGTCACCCACGTTCACAGAGATGCTGGTCACACAACTGCAGATCCCCTCCTTGCACCGATAAGTTCCTCCTCCCTGTGTTTCCTTGATTCAGACTTGCCCTTGCTTTCTAGAAGCTTTCTAGCTTCTTTAGGTCTATTGAGAAGGTTTTGTGCGTTTAATGCTTTATTTTAATGATGCCTCTATTTGTGGAATCCAAGTTTCCCCTGAACACCCCTGTCCTCGGGGCACTAAGGAAGCAATGGCCATGCTCTCTGGTCAAGACTTCCAGGAGATGGCCTGGCAGCACGATCGTGAACCAGCAGCCGCCACAAGTCCAGGTCTGCCTCACCTCTTCATTCTCATTTGCAGGGTTCTTCTCACAAGACTTGGTCTTGAAGCTTCTGAGGGTTCAGAAGAGAGGAAGGCAAAATCAAAAAGAGAGTCGTTTTCTCTGCTTTTAGTTCTCAGTCTGGTGTTTTGAGGAGGGAAATCCCTACAGATGTGCCTGAAATTCCCCAGAGGTCCCCACTGTCCCCTCTCCCCATGACCACAACTCAAAGAGGTCAGCAGTGGGCCCAGACATCTGCCTCTCTGGGGCTCTCTGGGGCTGCAGTAGCATGGTGCCAAAAACAATAAGGCGGGTGTGGGAACCTCCTTGTCGTCTCTGGTTTCTGTTCAGCTGGGAAAGCCATTTCTATTTTATCATCATTATTATACTTATTTAATTCTTCAAGCGTCAGCAGTCTTTGCAGGGAACACCCACAAGGCAGCAAGGAAACCAGCTTGGCGGGAGGCTCCCCATGGACTCACGCCCTCAGAAAGCTTGAAACTCCAGGCCCTGGCCCTTGCCCTGAGAGCATCTTACCCGGACCACCTGTAGCTGCCCAGGTGCACAGCACGCTCGAGCCTGGGGTCACTTGACTCAGAGTCACTTGCTGCTTTGTTCTCTTAAAATGCTTCTTTTATAATGTTTGTGATTTGCCTTACAATTTTTTTTTTCAGTACGATTTTTGTAAATTTTAAGACTTTTTTTTTTTGACAGAGTCTAGCTCTGTGTCGCCCAGGCTGCAGTGCAGTAGCACGGTCTCAGCTCACTGCAACCTCCACCTCCAGGCTCAAGCGATTCTCCTGCCTCATCCTCCTGAGTAGCTGGGATTACAGGCGCCCACCACCACGTCCTGCTAATTTTTGTATTTTTAGTAGAGACGGGGTTTCACCATGTTGGCCAGGCTGGTCTCAAACACCTGACCTCAAGTGACACACCTGCCTCAGCCTCCCAAAGTGCTGGGATTACAGGTATGAGCCACTGCACTTGGAATTTTTAAGAAAATTTTTTAAAAATCAGTTTAATGAATGTGATAGGATGGATGCCAAATTCTTTCAGTTTTACCTAGAAGTGGTCCAGCAAAATGCTCTATAGCATGCAAATTTCACGACTCACACACTCGGGACTGGTCACAAGTCCCTCCACCATCAGTAGCTCAACCAAGCACCAACCAGTCTAATTAGCAAACTGGACATCAAAAATGTGATAGGTTTAACAATGGGCTCTCTTTGGTGAAATTAAAAGCTCTCATGTACAGTTAAGCAAACATGATCTAGAAACACACACCCCCTTGCATGAACAGGGACTATAAAGCCAGAGAGGCTGGGATAAACTGTATCTTTAGGGTGAACACCCTGCACACATACCTTGATCCCTAAGGGGCCCTGAGTCCTGCCATTGAGTAGGATTTTTACTGCATGGTGCCCAGTAGGGGACACAGATTCCTGACTGAAAATGTGATGAGCATATCTGGAGTGTGCCTTTCACACTGGGACTAGTCAGAATCTGGATGGATAGAGAGATGAAACTTCACGGAGCTCACGCAAAAGTGGTTGCAGAATCTGTTTTGTCCTTTTTTTTTTTTTTGAGACATGGTTTTGCTCTTGTTGCCCAGGCTGGAGTGCAATGGCACGACCTTGGCTCACCACAACCTCCACCTCCTAGGTTCAAGCCATTCTCCTGCCTCAGCCTCCCAATTAGCTGGAATTACAGGAATGCACTGCCACGCTCAGCTAATTTTGTATTTCAGTAGAGATGGGGCTTCTCCATGTTGGTCAGGCTGGTCTCAAACTCCCAGCCTCAGGTGATCCACCTCCTTGGGCTCCCAAAGTGCTGGGATTACAGGCGTGGCCCTTGTTTTGTCCTTAAAATGGTCCTACTTTGCTACCGGACATCTGGGTTTTTTAATTTTTATTTATTCATTTTTTTTTTGAGACAGGGTCACACTCAGTTGTCCAGGCTGTCACAGTGGCATGATCATAGTTCACTGTAGCCTTGACCTCCCCAGTACAAGCAATCCTCCTACCTCAGCCTCCCGAGTAGCTGGGACCACAGGTACACGCCACCACACCCAGTGAATTTTTGTATTTTTTGAAGAGACAAGATTTTGCCATGTTGGCCAGGCTGGTCTCAAACTCCTGGCCTCAAGAGATCCATCCACCTCAGCCTCCCAAAATGCTGGGATTACAAGTGTGAGCCAGCATGCTCAGCCAACATCTGTTTTGTAACTGTCAGTGTGTGTGGCAGAATTTGGCCTTCAGTATCACTTGGTAGAGAGGTTATGGGGGAGTAGAAAAGCTTCATCCACCTCTGATCACTATTATCTGCTAAAAAGAGTGAAACTGGCTTAGATCATTTTGGAAAAAAATAAAATCTGGTATTTATTTCTTTCCTTGTATGAATACTCCTTGTCCACCATTATGGAAAGAACCTACTAGATGCCCAGGCCTAGGAGAAACACCATGGAGATTTCAGAAGAACATCAGCATATATGGTCCTGTGCACGGCACATATAATGCCCTTAGGCACCCAATGCCTCCAGGCAGGAGGGAGAGAAAGAGGATGATCAGGGTTGAGTCTACACTGCACCTCATTGCATCCTAGTGCCCTGCAAATGCTCAGAACTTAGGGGTGGCTCCAGGAGAAAAAACATCAATCTGTGTGGCATACAGAGGAAGTGCCCAAATACATCTCTGGGCAATCAACCATTGTTATATGGTTTTCTGCCGGGCACAGAGGCTGATTAGAAGGCTTTGAGCCTGGCGTTGATTTGTGCACCTGTAATCTCAGCTCTTTGGGAGGCTGAGGTGGGCAATCAATTGAGGTCAGGAGCTCGAGACCAGCCTGGCCAACATGGCGAAACTCCAACCCTACTGAATATACAAAAATTAGCTGGGTGTGATGGTGCACACCTGTAATCCAAGCTATTCAGGAGGCTGAGGCAGGATAATCGCTTGAACCCAGGAGATGGAGGTTGCAGTGAGCTGAGATCACGCCACTGCACTCTAGCCTGGGTGACAGAGCAAGACTATGCCTCAAAAAGAAAAAAAAAAAAGTAAGTTTTGCCCACCCAACTAGGTCAAACGCTCTTTCAGGACAGAGCCCTAGATTTTGCTGTGTACCCCCTTCATACCAGGGTGCCCACTGCCTGCCCAGTAAGTGCTGGTGACTGGAGAAGCTAGCAGGATGCAGACCAGAGGTCAGCAGTGGGTTCTAGACACACAGGGGAAAGAGCTGGACAGGTCTGAATTCGAATCCCAGCCTTACCTTGGACAAGACAACCTTACCTATAAAATGAGAGGGTAGTGTCACTGGCACAGGGTGGTTGTAATCCATAAAACAATGCCAACATGGTGACTTGCGTCCATGATATGGAAGGGGCGTGGAATCAGCTCATGCTGTGACTCATCTAGCATGCAGCACTTTGCACATAGTAGGTGCTTGATCAATGTTCAGTATAAGTTTTCATTGTGGTTCCTTTTCAGTAATGGGTATGGCTGAGACTCTGCTGAGGGGTGGGCTGACAAGGAAGTAAGCTCATTCTTGGGGACCTGAACTAAGGCTAGAGAAGAGAGCAGGTAAGCAGCTTCCCGAGAGCTGTTTTTATTTGTTCCCCAGTTCCCCGGATTCCTTCCCTGGGGCCTTCATATTGTGAGAGTTTAATCCACGTTAGCTATTGATTTTTGGTTTTGTTTTGTTTGTGAGACAAAGTGTCACTCTGTCGCCCAGGCTGGTGTGCAGTGGCACGATCTCAGCTCACGGCAACCTCTGCTTCTGAGATTCAAGCAATTCTCCGCCTCAGCATCCCAAGTAGCTGGGATTACAAGTGCCCACCACCACGCCCGGCTAATATTTGTATTTTTAGTAGAGACAGGGTTTCACCATCTTGGCCAGGCTGGTCTTGAATTCCTGACCTTGTGATCCACCTGCCTCAGCCTCCCAAAGTGCTGGGATTACAGGCGTGATTTTTTTTTTTTTTTTTTTTTTTTTTTTTTTGTTTGTTTGAGACAGAGTCCTGCTGTTTTGCCCAGGCCACAGTGCTATGGTGCGATCTCTGCTCACTGCAAACTGTGCCTCCTGGGTTCAAGCTATTCTCATGTCTCACCCTCCCGAGTAGCTAGGATTACAGGCACCTGCTACCACATCCAGCTAATTTTCGTATTTTTAGTAGAGACAGAGTTTCACCATGTTGGCCTGACTGGTCTCCAACCCCTGACCTCAGGTGATCCACATGCCTTAGCCTCCCAAAATGTTGGGATTAGGCAGAGCCCACACAACAGCCACTCAATCAGTTTAGGTTTCTGGCCGGGTGTAGGGGCTGACGCCCATAATCTCAGCACTTTGTGAGGCTGATTGCTTAATCCCAGGAATTTGAGACCAGCCTGGGCAACATAGCCCAGTCTCTACAAAAATAAAAATGGCCGGGTGCGGTGGCTCATGCCTATAATCCCAGCACTTTGGCAGGCCAAGGCAGGTGGATTACCTGAGTTCAGGAGTTCGAAACCAGTATGACCAACATGGTAAAACCCTGTCTCTACTAAAAATACACAAATTAGCTGGGCGTGGTGGCAGGTACCTGTAATCCCAGCTACTCGGGAGGCTGAGGCAGGAGAATCACTTGAACCCGGGAGGCAGAGGTTGCAGCGAGCCTAGACAGCACCACTGTACTCCAGTCTGGGTGACAGAGTGAGACTCTGTCTCAAAAATAAATTAATTAATTAAAATTAAAATTAAATTAGCCAGGTGTTATGGTGTGTGCCTGTGGTTCCAGCTACTAGAAACCTGGGTGGAAGGATGGCATGAACCCAGGAGTTCAAGGCTACAGCAAGTTATGATTGCTGGGTGACAAAGCCAGACCTTGTCTTTAAAAAAAAAAAAAGTTTGTTCCCTGGGTGGCCTTGGGCAAACTCTCTCAATGCCTCAGTCTCCCCATTTGGGAAATCCTCTGGTTCTCTGTTTGAATGAAGAAGCACATCTGGGCTTATTCCTACCCTCTGGCCCAATGGGCACCAGGCCAGAGTTCAAAGCTTCAAGGAGCAGACGAAATTCAGGGAAAAGGCCACCAACGGGAGGTTATGGGGCTTGGGCCCCACTGGGATGGGAGCAGATGGGGCAGGACTCAGACCTCAGTGGACACAGCCCAGTGCAGCAATTCCCAGGACCGCCGCTGCCTCCTCTGAGCAGCCGGGCCCCATCCTGGCCATGCACTTTGGGACATGCCAGGGCCTGGCTTCCCAGGGGCCAGAGGGAGCTCCCGCAGGGGACTTCAAAAGCCCAAATGCCTTTCAGAAAGGAACTAAAACTTTCTGCTTAACCAAAGCCTCTGCAGGAGAAGAACAGGCCTAGCCCTTTTCTTTTCAAGTCTCTTTATTTTCCAGCCGGCTGGCCTGGTCATTCTCTTTTTTTCCTATTATAAACGGTCCCAGCTGCAACACACAGGAAAAAAAAAAAAACCATCTCCCAGGCCTGGGCAGGAGCCGGTTGCAGCCCAGCCACCTGGCTGGCCTCCTGCAGCAGACAAAGGCAGCTCTGGCCTCCGGCACCCACTGGGAGAGACCCTGGAGCCCCCACCCAGAGCCAAGGCCACAGGAGGAGTGAGGGGAAGATTCGGGAAGTTTCTGCCTGCACTCCAAACCGTCTCCTGCCCCTGGGAGCAGAGCTGCCATTTGGGGAAGCCAAGGACTTCTGGAGGGCCTGTTTGTCAAGGGCAGAAAATGAACAATGAGGTCCCACTTACCAAACAACAGGATTCTGGGCTTTAGACCTGGAAGGGCCTTATGAGATGATGTTGTCTTGGACTAAAAAGATGGAGAAACTGATGTCTAGCAAGGAACAGACTTGCCCGAGGTCACATTGCCAACAGTGGCAGAGCTGGCCTTGAAGCCAATACTCTCAATTTCAAAACCAGATAACAAACAAATTTTGAAGGAGGGAGGGCAGGTGAGGGAGGTCAACATCCTGAAGTCGCTGATGTTGGTGGGGAGGTAGGTGTCACGGTGTCATTGCTTTTAGTCCTGGGTGAGTCCGACATCAGGTGATGTGAATGCAGACAGCCTGCTTTGAACTCAGCTCCTCTGCCTCCCAGCAAGTAATTTCATTTCTCTGTGCCTCGGTTTCCTCATCTGTGAAAATTGGTGTATGCTAGTACCTACTTAGTAGGGCTGCTGAGAGGATTAAAGGAGCCAATAGATAAAGCACTTAGAATAGTGCTGAAAAAAGTGACCTCCTACTGTCATAAATGCTTTCTTCACCTAACCTGTATTTGCAAATTCCAGGGGCCTCCTGATGTGACAGGCACTGGGCGCCATCTGGGCAAGGCAGAAAAGTCTCTGGCCTGATGAAACTTTGGGGTGGAGTGGGGGACTAGTTTTATTTACATATTTATTTATTTATTTTTGAGACAGCGTCTTACTCTGTCACCCAGGCTGGAGTGCAGTGGTGCGATCTCGGCTTGCTGCAACCTTCGCCTCCCAGGTTCAAGTGATTCTCTTGCCTCAGCCTCCTGAATAGCTGACACACTGACTTGTTAGCCAGAGCCCAACACGTAGAATCTTCCATTCTCCTGGTAGGAGGTTGGCAGGGACCACAAACTCAGCTGTCCCCAGCTGTCTCCAGAACCAAACTGACCAGGCAGGAGGAGGCAAGCAGGCTGGGATCTGTGCGGAGTCAGAGGGAGTGTGTTCCCTGCAAAGATAGGGGGCAGCCACCCTGCAGCGCCCCTTCCAGGCTGTAACACGTTTGTAAGTGGGACGGGGCCTCAGGCCCACAGTTTGCGACCTCCCCAGCCTAGTCAGTCTGGCTCATTCTCGCTGCCTGCCATTGTGCCAGGGAGGCAGGGGTGGTGCGCGAAGAAGAGGGAGCCCTTGTTCCGGCGCCCTTGCCACCCCAAGAGGCTCTTCAACTTCACACCACCTCTCAGCGCTAAAAATGGAGCGGCCCGGGGCGTGGGCTGCGAGCTAGGGATGCGGGGCCGCGGGAGGAGCTGCAGCCAGGTGCCCCTCGCTGCGCATGGCTAGGTGCTCTCACCATGCCCCGTGCGTGCAGAGCGCGGCCCAGGCTCCCGCAGTGGCCCGGAGGGACGCTTCCTGCCGTGGGGCGCCAACCCACCCTCAGAAAGCCAGCAAGCCCGAAAACAAACTCTCCTGATCTTCTGCCCTGGGAACCCCATGGAGCTCACAGAAACCTTGTCTCCAGTCTGAAGTAGGAGGTGGGAGGAAGAGGACCCAGACCCTCTGGGCTGGGGGAAGGACAGCCCCCTCCTCTCCATACTTTTCTCCCAGCGCCCCATTTCCAAGGTCCAGCCGGATATTCTGCAGACTGGTCTTCCTACACCGTTTAAGTTCACGCCCATGATGCAGTCATTATCTCCATTTTTTGTGAGAAAACTGAGTCTCAGAGAGGCCACATCACTGGTCCAAGATCACACAGCCCTGAAGGGATAGAGCCGGGGTTGAAATCAAGGCAAGTCTTCCTCCAAAGTTGGAGATGTTCATCTGCCCAGTCAGTTAATTTCAGTTTCTGCAACTTGCCTGAAGCATAGTTGATGTATTGATTTTTAGATGGATGGATGATTTTATATGGATAGACATATAAACAGATAAAAAAGGTGGCATCTGGGAACCACAGACAATTGTATCCAGTGTCAAGTTGGGAACACAGGATATCCTCCAAATCTTCATCAACCCCCAAATTCTTTCCTGTTCATGTTTAATTAGAAAAGATTTTGAACATGCAGAAAATAATAATAGCTGATACTCATGTGCACCCAATATATATTAAAATGTTACATTTGTTGGGGTGTGGGGCGGTGGGGTGGGGTGGGTTATTTGATATGGACAGCTGATGTTTTCTCAGTCTTACTCAAATGTAGCTTCAAGCCAAATCTCCTAGGTTCCCTGTACTCCTCCAACTAGATCTAAGCCCATTTAAGAACACTGCTACAGAGGACATGATTGTATATTTAGAAAACCCCATCATTTCAGCCACAAATCTCCTTAAGCTGGTAAGCAACTTCAGCAAAGTATCAGGATACAAAATCAATGTGCAAAAACCGCAAACATTCCTATACAGCAGGAATAGACAGAGAGCCAAATCATCAGTGAACTCCCGTTCACAATTGCTACAGAGAGAATAAAGTACCTAGGAATACAACTAACAAGGGATGTGAAGGACCTCTTCAAGGAGAACTAAAACCACTGCTCAAGGAAATAAGAGAGGACACAAACAGATGGAAAAGCTCATGGTTAGGAGGAATCAATATCGTGAAAATGGCCATACTGCCCAAAGTAATTTATAGAGTCAGTGCTGTCCCCATCAAGCTACCAATGACTTTCTTCACAGAAGGACACCTTAAACTTTATATGGAACCAAAAAGAAGCCCGCATAGCCAAGACAAATCTAAACAATAAAAACAAAGCTGGAGGCATCATGCTACCTGACTTCTAACTATATTACAAGGCTACTATACTCAAAACAGCATGATACTGGTACCAAAACAGAGATATAGACCAATGGAAAAGAACAGAGGCCTCAGAAAGAGCACCACGCAACTACAACCATCTGATCTTTGACAAAGCAGACAAAAACAAGCAATGGGGAAAGGATTCCCTATTTAATAAAAGGTATTGGGAAAACTGGCTAGCCATATGCAGAAAGCTGAAACTAGACCCCTTCCTTACACCTGATACAAAAATTACTCTAGATAGATTAAAGATTTAAACATGGGGCCTAACACCATAAAAACTTAGAGGAAAACCTAGGCAATACCTTTCAGGACATAGGCATGGGCAAGGACTTCATGACTAAAACAGAAAAAGCATTGGCAACAAAAGCCAAAATAGACAAATTGGATCTAATTAAACTTAAGAGCTTCTTCACAGCAAAAGAAACTATCAATAGAGTAAAACAGCAACCAACAGAATGGGAAAACATTTTTGCAATCTACCCCTCTGACAAAGGGCTAATATCCAGAATCTACGGAGAACTTAAAAAAATTTACAAGAAAAAACAAACAGCCCGATGAAAAAGTGGGTAAAGCTCTCAGTCACCGCTGCCGGCCCGCACACCGTATTCTCCTACCGCTCCGCTGCCCCAGTCCTCCACCGGTCCAATGGAAGAAGAAATCGCTGCACTTGTCATTGACAATGACTCTGCCATGTGCAAAGCTGGCTTTGCTGGGGACGACACCCCTCGAGCCATGATTCCCTCCATCGTCAGATGCCGCCAGCACTAGGGCATGATGTCGGCATGGGCCAGAAGGACTCCTACGTGGGTGAAGAGGCCCAGAGCAAGAGCGGCATCCTGATCCTGAAATACCCTATCAAGCGCATCATTGTCACCAACTGGGACAACATGGAGACGACCTGGCACCACACCTTCTACAACGAGCTGCGGGGGAGAAGCACCCTGTACTGCTGACCGAGGCCCCCCGAACCCCAAGGCCAACAGACAGAAGATGACCCAGATTATGTCTGAGACTTTCGACAACCCAGCCATGTACATGGCCATCCAGGCCATGCTGTCCCTCTACACCTCTGGGTGCACCACTGGCATTGTCATGGACTCTGGAGATGGGGTCACCCACACAGTGCCCATCTGTGAGGGCTACGCCCTCCCTCATGCCGTCCTGCATCTGGAGCTGGCTGGCCAGGACCTGACCGTCTACCTCATGAAGATCCTCACCGAGCGCGGCTGCAGCTTCACCACCACGGCTGAGCGGGAGATCATACGCGACATCAAGGAGAAGCTGTGCTACATGGCCCTGGACTTCGAGCAGGAGATGGCCACCGCCGAGTCCTCCTCCTCCCTGGAGAAGAGCTACGAGCTGCCCAATGGCCAGGTCATCACCATCAGCAGCGAGCAGTTCCGGTGTCCGGAGGTGCTGTTCCAGCCTTCCTTTCTGGGCGTGGAATCTTATGGCATCCATGAGACCATCTTCAACTCCATCATGAAGTGTGACGTGGACATTCGCCAAGACCTACACACCTACACGTACTGGCAGCACCACCATGTAGCTTGGGATCACCAACAGGATGCAGAAGGAGGTCACTGCCCTGGCGCCCAGCACCATGAAGATCAAGATCATTGCACCCCTGAGCACAAGTACACGGTGTGGATTGGATGGGCGGCTCCATCCTGGCCTCACTGTCCACCTTCCAGCAGTTGTGGATTAGCAAGCAGGAGTACGACTAGTCGGGCTCCTCTATCGTCCACTGCAAATGCTTCTAAATGGACTGCGAGCAGATGCCTAGCATTTGCTGCATGGGTTAATTCCGAAGTATAAATTTGCCCCTGGCAAACGCATACACCCCGTGCTAGCCTCATGAAACTGGAATAAGCCTTCGAAAAGAAATTCATCCTTGAAGCTTGTATCTGATATCAGCACTGGATTGTAGAAGTTGTTGCTGATTTGGACCTTGTATTCAAGTTAACTGTTCCCCTTCGTACATACCTTTTATTTCAATCCTAGTACATGTGGCTTGGTCACTTCGTGGCTGAGGTAAGAAGGTGCTTGTGGGAGACAAGTCCATGGCTTGGTGGGTCTGTGTGGCCAGCAGTGTCTGATCTGTGCAGGGTGTTAAGGTGTCAGGGCTGAGTGTGCCGGGACTTCTCTAGAGGCCGCAAGGGCTCCTGAACCAGTGTTTCCGTCCTACTGGTCTGTCAGGGTTGCCAAGTCCAAGCCATAGGACCCAGTTTCCTTTCTTAGCTGATGTTTTCCTGCCAGAGCACCGTGGCTGTCACTTGCCTTGAGTTGGAAGCCGTTTGCTTTTACACCAGTAAATGTATTCATCCTTTTAATTTATATAAGGTTTTTTTGTACGCAACTCTTGATTCTTTAAAGAGATGACAGCAAATTTTGGTTTCCTACTGTTATGTGAGAACATTAGGCCCCAGCAACACATCGTTGTGTAAGGAAAAATAAAAGTGCTGCTGTAAGAAAGAAAAAAGTGGGCGAAGGATATGAACAGACACTTTTCAAAAGAAGACATTTATGCAGCCAACAAACAGGAAAAAATGCTCATCATCGCTGGTCACTGGGGAAATGCAAATAAAAACCACATGAGATGCCACCTCACGCCAGTTAGAATGGCCATCATTAAAAAATCAGGAGACAACAGATGCTGGAGAGGATGTGGAGAAATAGGAACACTTTTACACTGTTGGTGGGAGTGTAAATTAGTTCAACCATTGTGGAAGACAGTGTGGCAATTCCTCAAGGACCTAGAAATAGAAATTCCATTTGACCCAGCAATCCCATTACTGGGTATATATCCAAAGGATTATAAATCATTCTACTATAAGGACA
>PVKV010006775.1:0-101919 GCA_004027835.1 Alouatta palliata
ATGCTATCCCTCCCCAACTCCCCACCCCCTGCTGTCCCTCCCCTTTTTCCCCCCGACAGACCCCAGTGTGAGATGCTCCCCTCCCTGTGTCCATGTGTTCTCATTGTTCAACACCCGTCTATGAGTGAGAATATGCGGTGTTTGGTTTTCTGTTCCTGTGTCAGTTTGCTGAGAATGATGGCTTCCAGGTTCATCCATGGAAGGGTTCTTTGAATCAGTATAATAAAAACTTTGTAGAGATTGAAATAATATGATCTTTAAACACTTTACTACTTAAATTTATAAATGACACAGTATAAGGGTAGGTGGTGTTTTTGAAACAGATTTCCAGTTCTTCATTAAATGGCAATGATAATCCATAGCAATATAATTACAGGTATAGTAACAGTATAGTTACAGTGTAGTAACTAACAATATAGTAACAGTAGAGTGATAAGACAGTTTCTATTATGTTGCTAAGATCCTTTTCTTTGTGTCCTCTTTGTGTCCTGGGACATTTGTCCTGATGCCCACCTCTGGTTGCAGGGCCCATGTTGCTACAGTTCCATAATTTTCTTTTTGTCCACTGTCATTAAACATGAATGAATCACTTATGAATTAACTGATTCCTGCAGAAGATTTTTACTTCTCACAAACAGGCTACGGAATGCACTAACTGTTGTACTTGTTGATGAAAATCACTGAGGTTCAGCAGGTGGTGTCTGTAATTCTCTTCAGGGTGTTTGTTCCTTTTGTGGAAAATAAAAGTTTTCTGTGCTGACTGAGAGGGACAGTTATAAATCTTCATTGGTTAGAAGAGTCACTTCTTTCCTTGAGTCTGGTCTGGAAATACCTTTGTACAGCACTCAGATTTTTTTTAAGCAAATCCCAAGAAAGACTTCTCCAAAAGCAACAACTTGAAATTATTGTGATGACCTCAAATTCCATATTAGGTGGGCTTTAAAAATTATCATTTTGTTTGTTTCTTGTGGTAAAAAAGCAATATCCAGCATTTTTAAAATTTATAGTATGATGGTATTTGTTTTATGCTGGTCTTTTCACCTACATAAGGTTAAATATTTTACTTTATTATTTTTTTAGTTGTACTTTTGGTTCTGGGGTACATGTGCAGATCATGCAGGACTGTTGCATAGGTACACACATGGCAATGTGGTTTGCTGCTCCATCCCCGCGTCACCAACATCTGGCATTTCTCCCCATGCTATCCCTCCCCGACCTCCCCATCTGCGCCCACTGCTGTCCTTCCCTTGACCCCTCCCAACAGACCTCAGTGTGTGATGCTTCCCACCCTGTGCCCATGTGTTCTCATTGTTCAACACCCACCTGTGAATGAGAACATGCAGTGTTGGATTTTCTGTTCTTGTGTCAGTTTTCTGAGAATGATGGTTTCCAGATTCATCCATGTCCCTGCAAATGACATGAACTCATCATTTTTTATGGCTGCATAGTATTCCATGGTGTATATATGCCATATTTTCCTTCTCCAGTCTATCATCGATGGGCATTTGGGTTGCTTCCAGGTCTTTGCTATTGTAAACAGTGCCACTATGAACATACATGTGCATGTGTCTTTATAATAGAATGATATATAATCCTTTGGGTATATACCCAGTAATGGGTAGCTGGGTCAAATGGAATTTCTATTTCTAGGTCCTTGAGGAAGTGCCACATTGTCTAACACTTTATGAGTCAGTCAGACTTTTTGGTGGAGTTTTGCTTTATTCAGCCATACTTTTTTTTTCTTCGTGTTTCTTTTTGGCGGGGGTTCCTCAGGAACCCCCGCCAAAAAGTACAGAAGCCTTGACTGAAGTGAGGCCATGATGGCAACAGTCAAGGAGGTGTCCTGGCACATACCAGAAATGGCAGTGACTGCAGTGCAGGTTCAGCTATTTCAGGTGGTGGCTGCAGGCATCTGCAGCATTCTGACTTCATAATGTGTGCACACTGTGATGTGCAATACATGATTCTTTCTGACACCAGCTGCATGTGGTGATGCCCTTGGGCCACTGGAAAGGGATGTGCAGGTAAGGTTGAGTGGCTTTCTGTGTCTTTTTGAATTTGTTTAAGCAATTGAGGTATCCTAACTGAGATGTCAACTGAAGAATATGAGGGACTAAGAAAAATGAGAAAATTCACAGGAGTTTGATGGATCTCAATTTACATGGTAATAGGTGATTACTTTGGACAGTGTTCTTGTTTTAGAACAGGTGACCAAAGACTTAATGGATAAGTTGGTGGAGAGCTCAGCGGAGAGTTTATGTATTTGGAGAGTGTCCCAAAGTGTACTGTCAGGATTCTGTCAGCTGAGAAATGAATTTCATAAATGTTCATTGTTTGGAAAGAAGACGGAACCAATGGGAAGGATAGAAAATAATGAAGAAATATTGAGGTGTAACAGAGGACAGTACCATGGTTTATTACTATGTGTTCTATAGACTTGTTTCTGGAAAGTATAAAGATTGGATGAGCCCTTTCGACTGAACTCATATGGAAGTTGTTTCTTATGTACTTGCGTGCTTTTGTCTTGTTGTTTTGGTCTGAAGTAATCTTGTGACCTGAACTTTCTTACATGGAACTCAACATTTATTAATATTAATCAGCATGTTATCTATGGGAATGAAGCTTTACTGGTATTTAATATGCAAATTGGTTGTAGCATTTACCTTAGTGTACATGTCACATGTCATATGTCAAAAAATAAATGAGATGAATGATGTAGGGGCTCAACATGTTGCTGTATTTTGCAGTTCATATGCAAAATATGAACTACATAAATTGGTGGAATCTATAGATTGTAATCTAGATTTAAATGACAACTCTCACAAAATTAACAAGTGGTTTAAAAAGATTCTAGCCAAAGAATTTTAGCTTTGGGAGAAACTAATAATGCAGAACTACAGGTAATGGAATTAGGATAGTCCTTGACCTATTTTTTTTTTTTTTTCTTTTTGAGTTGGGGTTTCACTCTTGTTGCCCAGTCTGGAGTGTAAAGGGACAATCTTGGCTCACTGCAACCTCCATCTCCAGGGTTCAAGCGATTCTCCTGCCTCAGCTTCTTGAGGACCTGGGATTACAGGTATCTGCCATGATGCCAAGCTAACTTTTGTATTTTTAGTAGAGATGGGGTTTCACCATGTTGGCCAGGCTGGTCTCGAACTCCTGACTTTAGGTGATCCATCTGCCTCAGCCTCCCCAAGTGCTAGGATTACAGGTGTGAGCCATGATGCCTGGCCCCTAGTCCTAATTTTAAATTCTTTTATTCTTTCTCTGTCTCTCTTCTTCCTTCCTTTCTCCTTCCTCCCTCCCCGCTCCCTCCCTCTCTCCTCTCCCTCCCCTTCTTCCCTCCCCCAATACTTCCTTTCCTTTTTTTAATTTTAGGTTCATGGGTACACAGGAACCTTTATATAGGTCAATTGCATGTTGCAGGGATTTGATGGAGAGATCATTTCATCATCCAGGTAATAAGCATATTACTCGGTCGGTAGTTTTTCAGTCTCCCTCCTTTCACCCTCCAGCATCAGCGAGGCTGCAGTGTCTGTTGTTGCCCTTTTTGTGTCCATATTTACTCAGTGTTTAGCTTCCACTTATAAGTGGGAACATGCAGTGTTTGGTTTTCTGTTCCTGTATTAATTTGCTTAGGATCATGGCCTCCAGCTTTATCCATGTTGCTGCAAAGGACATGCTCTCATTCTTTTTTATGGCTGTGTCATATTTCATGGGGTAAATACGCCACATTTTCTTTATCCAGTCTACCATTGATGGGCATTTAGGTTCATTCCATGTCTTCCTTATTGTGAATAGTGCTTCAATGAACATCTGTGCATGTGTCTTTATAGTAGAACAATTTATATTCCTTTGTGTATGTACTCAAATGGTAGTTCTGTTTCAAGTTCTTTGAGAAACTACTACACTGCTTTCCACAGTAGCTGAGCTAATTCTCACTCCCACCAGTAGTGTATAAGCATTCCTTTTTCTCTGCAATCTCACCAAAATTTGTTGTTTTTGAATTTTTAATATCTGTTCTGTCTGATGTGAGATGGTGTCCCATTGTGGTTTTGATTTGCATTTCTCTAATGATTAGTGATACTGAGCATTTTCTTTCATATGCCTGTTGGACACGTGTATGTCTCCTTTTGAAGTGAGTGTCATGTCTTTCATGTCCTTTGCCCACTTTTAAATATGGTTGTTTCTTTCTTGTTAATTTGTTTAAGCACTTTACAGATTCTGAATATTAGACCTTTGTCAAATGAAGAGTTTGCAAAAATGTTTTCTCCCATTTTGTAGGTTGTCTGTTTAGTCTGTTGATAGCTTCTTTTTCTAGACAGAAACTCTTTAGTTCAATTAGGTCCCACTTGTTAATTTTTGTTTTTGTTGCAATTGCTTTTGGCATCTTTGTCATGAAATCTTCACCAGCACCTATATTCAGAATGGTATTTCCTAGGTTACTTTTCAGGGTTTTTATAGTTTTACATTTTACATTTAAGTCTTTAATTCATCTCAAGTTGATTTTTGTGTATGGTGTAAGAAAGGGGTCCAGCTTCGATCTTCTTCATTTGGATAGCCAGTTATCTTAGCACGATTAATTGAACAGGGATCCTTTTCCCCATTGCTTGTGTTTGTCAACTTTGTTGAAGATTAGTTGGTTGTAGGTATGTGGGTTTATTTCTGGGTTCTCTATTCTGTTCCATTGGTCTATGTTTTTGTACCAGTGCCATGCTGTTTTGCTTACTATAACCTGATAGTATATTTTGAAGTCAGGTGATGTGATGCTTCCAGGTTTGTTCTTTTTGCTTAGGATTGCCTTGACTATTTGGGCTATTTTTTTTGACTCCATATGAATTTAAAAATAGATTTTTCTAATTCTTTAAGCAATGTCAATGGCAGTTTGATAGAAATAGCAGTGAATCTGTTAATGGCTTTGGACAGTGTGGCCATTTTTAAAAATGTTGATTATTCCTAATCATGAGCATGGAACACTTTTCCATTTGTTTGTGTTAAGTACAATTTGAACAGTATTTTGTAATTACTGTTGTAGACATCTTTCACCTTTCTGGTTAACTGTATTTCTACGTATTTTATTCTTTTTTTGTGGTTATTGTGAATGGGATAGTGTTTTTGATTTGGCTCTCAGGTTGGATGCTATAGGTGCATGGAATGCTACTAATTTTTATACATGAATTTTGTATCCTGAAAATTTGCTGAAGTGGTTTATCAGATAAGGGGGCTTTTGTGCAGAAACTATGGGATTTTCTAGCTGTAGAATCATATCATCTGCAAATAGAGATATTTTGACATCCCTTCTTCCTAATTGGATGTCTTTTATTTTTTTCCCTTGCCTAATTGCTCTGGCGAGGGCTCCTATGTTGAATAGGAGTGGTGAGAGAGGGCATCTCTGTTTTGTTCTGGTTTTGAAGGGAAATTCTTCCAGCTTTTGCCAATTTAGTATTGTGTTCACTGTGAAATTTTCATAGATGGCTATTATTCTTTTAAAGTGTGTTACTTTAATGCTGATATTGTTGAAGGTTTTCTTTTTTATTAACGTGAAGCAGTGTTGAATTTTATCAAAATTCTCTGCATTTCTTGAGATAATCACGTGGTTTTCATTTTTAGTTCTGTTTATGTGGTAAAGGGTATTTATTGACTTGCATGTGTTGAACCAATCTTGAACAAATAAAGCCTAGTTGATGATGGTGAATTTGCTTTTTGATGTGCTGCTGGATTCGGTATGCTACTGTTTGTTGAGGGTTTTGCATTAGTGCTCATTAAGAAAACCAAACTGCATGTTCTCACTCATAAGTGGGAACTGAACAATGAGAACACATGGACACAGGGAGGGGAACATCACACACCGGGGCCTGGAGGTGGGTTGGGAGCTAGGGGAGGGACAGCAGGGAGTGGGGGGATTAGGGAGGGATCGCTTTAGGAGAAATACCTAATGTAGAAGACGGGGTGATGGATGCAGTAAACCACCATAACATGTGTATACCTATGTAACAAACCTGCATGTTCTGCACATGTACCCCAGAACTTAAAGTATAATAAATACATTTTTTAAAAAAGGATATTGGCCTTTTTATGCCAGGTTTTGGTATCAGGATGATGCTAGCCACGTAGAATGAGTTAGGGAGGTGTCCCTCTTCTCAATTTTTTTGAACAGTTTAAGTAGGAATGGTACTAGCTCTTCTATGCACTTCTGGTAGTATTTGGCTGTGAATGTGTCTGGTCCTGGACTTTTTCTGGTTTGTAGGCTTTTTATTACTGATTCAATTTAGGATCTTACTTTTGGTCTGTTCAAGGTTTGAATTTCTTCCTGGTTCAGTCTTGGGAGGTTGTGTGTTGCCAGGAATTTGTCCATTTCTTCTAGGTTTTCTAACTGTGTGCATAGAGGTGTCTTGGTAGTCTCTGAGGATGTTTTGTATTTCTGTGGCATCAGTGATAATGTCCCTTCCTAGTCATTTCTGGTTGTATTTGGATCATCTCTCTTTTTAAAATTTATTAGTTTAGCTAGTGGTTGGTCTATCTTACTAATTCTTTCAAAACACCGTCTTACAAATTTGTTAATTTTTTATAGTTTTTGGCATTTGAATTTTCTTCAGTTCAGCTCTGGTTTTGGTTATTTCTTGTCTTCTGTTAGCTTTGGGTTGGTTTGCTTCTGTTTCTCTAGTTGTTATTCAGGTGGTTAATTTTAGATCTTTATAACTTTTTTTTTTTTTTTTTTAGATGGGGTCTTACTCTGTCATCCATGTTAGAGTGCAGTGGTGCAATCTTGGTTCACTGCAACTTCTGCCTCCCAGGCTCAAGAGATCGTCTCACCTCAGCTTCCTGATTGACCACAGGCATGTTCTACCATGCTTGGTTAATTTTTTATTTTTTAATTTTTGGTAGATACGGGGTTTTGCCATGTTGCCCAGGCTGGTCTCAAATTCCTGAGCTCAGGAGATCTACCTGCCTCAGTCTCCCAAAGTGCTTGGATTACAGTGTGAGCCACCGTGCCTGGCCAAATCCTTATAACTTTTTGCTCTTGGTGTTTAGTGCTATAAACTTCCCTCTTAACTCTGCTTTAGTTGAGTCCCAAAGATTCTGGTGTTCTGTATGTTTGCTCTCATTATTTTAAAATAATTTCTTGTTTTGTACCTTAATTTCATTATTTGCCTACAAGTCATGTGGGAGCAGGTTGTTTAATTTCCATGTAACTGTATGGTTTTGAGTGATTTTCTTAGCTTTAATTTCTATTTTTATTGATTTTTATTTTTATTTCCCTGTGGTCTGAGAGTGTGCTTGGCATGATTTTTAAAATTTTTCTGATGACTGTTTTACGTCCAATTGTGTGGTTGATTTTAGAGTATGTGCCATGTGCAAATGACAAGAATAGAGTATGTGCCATGTACAAATGGCAAGAATGTATATTCTTTTGCTTTTGAGTAAATAGTTCTGTAGATGTCTATTGGGTCTATTTGATCAAGTGTCAAGTTTATGTCCCAAATATCTTTGTTAGTTTTATGCCTTGATGATCTGACACTGTCAGTGTAGTGTTGCAGTCTCCCAGTATTACTGTGTGATTATCCATGCCTCTTCATAGGCCACTGAGAAGTTGCTTTATTAATCCAGGTGCTCCTGTGTTGGGTGCGTATATATTTAGCATAGTTACGTCTTCTTGCTGAATTGGACCTTTACTATTACATAATGTCTTTCTTTGTCTTTTTTTTATCTTTGTTGGTGTAAAGTGTGTTTTGTCTGAAAACAGAATAGCAACCCCTGCTTTCTCTGTTTTCCATTTGCTTGGTATTTTTCTCCACCCCTTTACTATGAGCCTATGGATGTCATTGCATGTGAGATGGGTCTCTTGAAGACATCATACTGTTGGGTCTTGCTTCCTTATCCAACTTGCCACTCTCTGCCTTTTAATTGGGGCATTTAGCCCATTTCCTTTCAAGGTAAGTATTGACGTATGCAGATTTGAGCCTCTTACTGTTTGTTAGCAGGTTGCTATGCAGACTTGTTTGTGTTGTTGCTTTACAGTGTCACTGGTCTTGGCACTTCAGTGTGTTTTTATGCTGGCCAGTAATGATCTCTCCTTTTCATTTTCAGCAGTTCCTTTAAAAACTTATTTAAGGCACATTTGGTGGTAATGAATTCCATTAGCATTTGCTTGTTTGAAAAGGACCTTATTGCTCCTTTGTTGAAGAGCTTTAGTTTGGCTGGAAATTAAATTATTGCTTGGAAATTCTGTTCTTTAGGAATGCTGAATATAGGCCCCCTATCTCTTGTGGCTTATAGATTTCTGCTGAAAAGTTTGCTATTGGCCTGATGGGGTTCTCTTTGTGGGTAACCTGCCTCTTCTCTCTAGTTGCCTTTAACATTTTTTTCTTTCATTTTGACGGTGGAGAATCTGATAACTATGTGACTTGGTGATGGTATTCTTGTGTTGTAACATAGGAGTTCTCTGTGTTTCCTGGGTTTGCATGTTGGCCTCTCTAGCACACTTGGGAAAATTTTGTGAATGATACCCTGAAATATGTTTTCCAAGTTACTTGCTTTCTCTTTCTCTCTCAGGGATGCCAAGGAGTCATAGATTTGGTCTCTTTACATAATCCCATATTTCTTAGAGGTTTTGTTCATTCATCGTTTTTCTTCATTTTTGTCTGACAGTTATTTTGGAGAGAGTCTTTGAGCGCTGAGATTATTTCCTCAGCTTGGTCAGTTCTGCTGTTAATTCTTGTGATTGTATTCTGAAAATTTTAAGTGAGTTTTGAGCTCTATCAGATATGTTTTTTCTTCTTTAAATGGCCATTTCATCTTTCATCTTCTATATCATTTTATTATATTTTTTAGAATCCTTGGATTGGGTTTTCACTTGTTCTTGAATCTCAGTGATCTTCATTCCTATCCATGTTCTGAATTCCGTTTCTGTCATTTCAGTCACTTCATCCTGGTTAAGAACTATTTCTGGGGTAATACTGTGGTGATTTGGAGGTTAGAAGATACTCTTGCTTTTGAGTTGCCAGAGTTGTTGCACTGGTTCTTTGTGGGCTGATGTTCATTCAGTCTTTGAAGTTGCCATATTTTGGATTTTTTTTTTTATTATACTTTAAGTTCTGGGGTACATGCGCAGAACATGCAGGATTGTTACACAGGTATATTATACATGCCATGGTGGTTTGCTGCATCCATCCATCCATCCGTCACCTACATTAAGTATTTCTCCTAATGTTATCCCTCCCCAATCTCCCCACCCCTGGCTATCCCTTCCCTAGTCCCTCACCCCCAATAGACCCCAGTGTGTCATGGTCCCCTCCCTATGTCCATGTGTTCTCATTGTTCAATACACATTTATGAGTGAGAACATGCAGTGTTTGGTTTTCTGTTCTTGTGGTCAGTTTCCTGAGAATGATGGTTTCCAGCTTCATCCATGTCCCTGCGAAGACACAAACTCATCCTTTTTTATCCTTTTATAGTATTCCATGGTGTACATGTGCCAAATTTTCTTTATCCAGTCTATCATTGATGGGCATTTGGGTTGGTTTCAAGTCTTTGATATTTTAAACAGTGCTGCAGTGAACATACATGTGCAGGTGTCTTTATAACAGAACAATTTATAATCCTTTGGATATATGCCCAGTAATGGGATTGCTGAGTCAAATGGAATTTCTATTTCTAGGGCTTTGAGGAATCTCCACACTGTTTTCCACAATGGTTGAATTAATTTACACTCCTACCAACAGTGTGAAAGCGTTCCTATTTCTCCACATCTTCTCTAGCATCTGTTGTCTCCAGATTTTTTAGTGATCGCCATTCTAACTGGCGTGAGGTGGTATCTCAGTGTGGTTTTGATTTGCATTTCTCTAATGACCAGTGATGATGATCATTTTTTTTCATATATTTGTTGGCCAAATAAATGTCTTCTTTTGAGAAGTGTCAGTTCATATCCTTTGCCCACTTTTTGATGGTGTTGTTTGCTTTTTTCTTGTAAATTTGTTTTAGTTTTTTGTAGATTCTGGATATTAGCCCTTTATCAGATGGGTAGCTTGAAAAATTGTTTCTCATTCTTTTGGTTGCTGGTTCACTCTAATGATTTTTATTTTTTTCTGTGCAGAAGCTCTTAAGTTTAATTAGATCCCATGTGTCTATTTGGCTTTTATTGCCATTGCTTTTGGTGTTTTAGTCATGAAGTCTTTGCCCATGATTGTGTCCTGAATGGTATTGCCTAGGTTTTCTTTAAAGGTTTTTATGGTGTTAGATCTTATGCTTAAATCTTTAATCTATCTGGAGTTAATTTTTGTGTAAGGTATAAGGAATGGGTCCAGTTTCAGCTTTCTGCACATGGCTAGCCAGTTTTCCCAACACCATTTATTAAACAGGCAATCCTTTCCCCATTGCTTGTTTTTGTCAGGTTTGTCAAAGATCAGATTGTAGACATGTGGCATTACTTCCAAGGCCTCTGTTCTGTTCCATTGGTCTCTATTTGTGTTTTGGTACCAGTATCATGCTGTTTTGATTACTGTAGCCTTGTAGTATAGTTTGAAGTCAGGTAGCGTGATGCCTGCAGCTTTGTTCTTTTTGCTTAGGATTGTCTTGGCTATGCAGGCTCTGTTTTGGTTCCATAAGAAGTTGAAGGTGTTTTTTTTCCAGTTCTGTGAAGATTGGCAGTGGTAGCTTGATGGGAATAGCACTGAATCTATAAATTACTTTGGGCAGTATGGTCATTTTTATGATATTGATTCTTCCTAACCATGAGTATGGAATGTTTTTTCCATCTGTTTGTGTCCTCTCTTATTTCCTCGAACAGTGTTTTGTAGTTCTCCTTGAAGAGGTTCTTCACGTCCTTTGTTAGTTGTATTTCTAGGTATTTAATTGTCTTTGTAGCAATTATGAATGGGAGTTCGCTCATGACTTGGGTCTGTATTTGTCTGTTATTGGTGTATAAGAGTGCTTTGATTTTTGCACATTGATTTTGTATCCTGATACTTTGCTGAAATTGCTTATCATCTTAAGGAGATTTTGGGCTGAGACGATGGGTCTTCTAAAGATACAATCATATTGTCTACAATTAGGAACAATTTGACTTCCTCCTTTCCTGATTGGATATCCTTTATTTCTTTTTCTTGTCTGATTGCTCTGGCTAGAAATTCTTTGAAAACTGGCGCTAGACAAGAGTGCCCTCTCTCAGCATTCCTATTCAATATAGTATTGGAAGTTCTAGCCATCCTTTGGATTTTTAAAACAATTTTGTCCTCTTTCATTTCCTTAGGGGTTTGATTGTGGTTTAAGGTGGGGTTGCGGGCTTTGTTTCTGAAAGGTTTTAGTGGGCCCAGGCTCAGCTAAGAACTCCTGGGCTGTATCAGTGTCAGGCTCCTAGCTTTTCTTCTCCAGCCTTTAGAAGTTAGGAAGCTTCTGTGCTGGAGTTGTTGATGTGTCCCTGGACCTATGGTAACAACATACTGATGTGTGGTGTCAGCCAAAGGGCTTCATGGTGTGGTGGCAGCAGGATCCATGCTGGCTTCTTTGTTCCGGCAGCAGCAGCAGCATGGTGAGGTGCACACTCATCAGCTGAGGTTGGACACTGGCAGGCACAATGGTGCCAGCCCCCATAAATATGTTTTCATTGGTGGCAGTGGCAGTGTGGCACTTGTGGTAGGGGGAGAGGCTGCTGGCTTCTGTGTATGCTTTCATTCTGGCAGTGGTATGGGTCCTGCTGCGGGGTGCTGGTAGGTGTAGGGCTGGCACCTTCCAAGCATGTGATTGCACTGAGGGCAATGGCTGCTCAGGCAGTGGGCAGGGCCACTGGTCTCCTTGTATGTGTTTGCACTGGCAATGATGGTGGGGTGTGGTGATGTGGGATGCGCTCACAATCGCAGTTGTGCATAGTGGGGTACATATGCATTTGTCTGCCAGTGGAGAATGGGAGGTGTGTTCCACCCGTGTGCATGTATGCTTGCAAATCAATGTGGGAGTGGCCATGGGCAAGTGCATGCAGTCAAAGTGGCATGGAGGGGGCCATGATGAGGGGAGGGTCGGGGGTGGCTGATGTGCATTGGAAAGGGCTGCTCTGTTGGAGCTCTCAAACAGTCAGGTGCAGTCTGCCAGCACAAGAGTTATGATGCAGGACCCCAGGAGGCAGCCCTGCTGGGCATCCCATGCTGCACTGCAAATAGGTACTGCCAGGCTGGTACCCCAAGAAAGGCCAGCAGATAGAGTTGCTCAGGTTGTACCAGCCCCATCTAATGAGCAAGATTTCTCTGTTCTTTTCAGGACTGACAGTTCCCTTAAAGCTGAAATCTCCTAAAAGAGCAAGGCAAGCATTGGGATGGGCGTGCCTGGCTGTACTCTACTACAGATGGTCCTGTACCAAACCTTGTGGGCTCTGCATCAGCTGGAGTTCTGTCCTTACTACCTCTCTATGCAGTTCACCCTGCCAGCTCAAGTGTCCTTGGGGGTCTTGGGATCTCCTGCTGCCAGGATTCCAGAGGCCTGTGGCAAGAGTAAGTTGCTCCTGGCATGCTCAACTCATCCCTTTCCCAGGAGTCATCGGAGGCCAGGAATGCATCTTGGTACATGGTAGTCCTGTGCAGGGTTCCAACTTCCTCCATCTTCAGCCCAGAATCTGTGTCCTTCCTCAGTCTGATCTCAATATCTTTCCTCTGTAGATCTGCTCAGAGTATGCCAGTCTTCCTGATGTCCCCATCCCTTGGTGGCAGATGTTCTTCCTAGCTCAGTTAGTTGGCCATCTTTCCTCTCCCACAAAAACGGCAGGGCCTAATTTTGAAATTTTTATCAATTACATCACAAAACCATTGCCATTAAGAAGACTTCTAAAAATAAATAACTCATATATAATTGTTAATGATTAGTGACATCAAAAGTATATATTGTGCTAAATTATAGCAGCTAAGGACAATAGTACAAGGATACATTTATAAACAAATGAATATACATGTTTTGGGAGTGAGTAATCAAATTTTTTTTTACTGAGGGAGTATGTGATTAATATGTTTAGAGATCACTATTTCATATTTCTGTTTCATTAACACTACACGTGTGCTTTTCAATCTTCAAATTTATTTAAAGTTATTAACATAGTTAGATGTATAGTTCTGAGTTCTAATTTACATATATGTTAGAAAGCCTTGGATTACAATGAAGCCAGGATGACGATCGCTCCTCTGAGCTTCTAGGTACTCTATCGTGTACATTTTACTTCTCTACCAGCGTATCCTGTTTAGCTGTATGTTTCTGGTCTTCCCATGAAACTTCCTTGCTGGCAATGAGACTCTGTCTTATGTTCCCTATCATTAGGAAGGCTGTATTTTTCAGTCTAAAAAGGAAGACAAAATATGCAGCAGTGGAACATTGAAAATCAGACATATATTGAAAATGTGGGCAGTAAGATTGCCATGGCTGAAGTGTTCTGTATAATAAATGTTAGGCAAATAAAAGCTCAAAATTACCTCGTTGTTTGAGGCAAAGATTGTTTTTAAGATTTAATCTATGTAGAAGGATCAGGTATCTGTGCTGCCTTTAAGACTGCGTGTGCTCAAACTTTAGTGGCATAATCACCCTCTTTTTGAGGGCTATGTACAGTCAGAATATGAGTCACAATATGTAAATGAGGCAGCAATCATGTCTGCACTTTAAAAGGTACTGGATCTGAGATCAAGACCAATTTGGCATGGTTTACATCCTATGTTCTTAATTATCTGATTAGTGTTGATTACTTTTCGGTCCCACTAGGAAATGTAATTGGGTAAGCATCTGTAATTTGCTTTGTGTGTTTGTTTTGGTGCATGTGTTTTTATGTGGATGTTTGTGTGTGTTCAATTTTCCTCCCAATACTTAGTGTGTAAGCAGGCAGTTAAAAAAAATAACTTCCATGCTACCGTGAAGACTCAGGTTATGGATGTTAGTAGTTGCTACAACTAGAATTTCTCCTATTTCTCAGCTGATTTATTGTGATCTTTTCAGTAGATTTTTTGGTTGTTTATATTATAACCAACCTTCCATATCCACTTTTTAAATCATGCTTTGCTTTTAGGGTAACTTAGAAAGAATATTATGTAAAAAATATTTTCTCCAGAGATTTTATTATACAGTGGAAGTATTTTTGAAACAAATTTTGTGTAACTTAATAAATTGTACAATAGAAAAATAAAGTGATTTACACCAGATAGGTAATCAGCCTGAAGCATATTTTTGAAAGAACTCGGAATCCACAGTTCAAAGAGCAGTGTCAATTTTAATTTAATGAGGACTTTCTGACTTATAACAAGCAGATTGTATTTTTTATTTTATTTGTTAAGAATGATGCTACAGATTCACTAAATAGGTTTTATTTTCAACAAATCAAAATGGACTGAACTAAAAAGTATCAATTGTTTCATATTCAGAATGACCAGACACAGCTAGCATTTGGATAAATCAAACAGGCTTATTTATCTAAAGGTTACAGAAAGAGGTCATAACAACATTGTCTAATGACACATGGAGGTGTAAGTTTCCAAGTCACCTCAAAAGGTCATCAGCAGTTGTGCATGACAAGTCTGAGTGACTGCTGGCTGCATCAAAGCTCCTGGAAGCCCAGTGCTTCCCTGGATGCCCAGTCCTAAATAATGAGGCTGGAACACTTCTGCATTTGTAGCTCAGATATGAGCTGAGGACACTCACCAGAGCCAGGTGTATCATGTTCATCTCGGTGTTAAAAAATATACAAAAGGTCTCCCATGTGTGATGCAGTAAAACACCCCTAGGCTTGAACACAGCCTGATCCTTCTGCTTTCCTGAACTGAAAGCTGCAGGATGAGATAGTGGTCAGTTACCCAGGCAACTCTAAGACTCAGGCCAATGGACCTTAAGATGAGGAGCAGGATTATCTTAAACATGTCTATCATAAGAAATTCAGAAAACACATTTAAAAAAGCCAAGAAGAAAACATAAACCACCAAATTACTTGTCAAGAGATATTCAGCATTTATGGTTTGGGGGATATTTTTCTAGCATTTTCAAAACAAAATCATACTAGGATACTATTTATTGATTTGTTCTTAATGAAATACTATAGACCGCTTTTTATATTAGCAAATAATTGATATATAATTATATAATTACTTTAATGGCTACATAATATTCTGTGTTATGGTTTTATGATTACTTATTTAGCCAGTCAACTATTGGCCAGCATTTATGTTGTTTCTGTATTTTTATGATAAGCATGCCTCACTAAATCTCCTTGTATTTATATCTTTTAGTTAGATATGTTGTCAAATTATTTTTTCCTTATACTTATTAAATTCTCTTACACATTCTACATGAGAACAACTCATGATGTAATGATGTTTTTAGATACTTCATTAAGGACAAATTTAAATTCTGTTAAATAATAGTTGGATACTGGCTAAGGGTAGTCATTTTTTTTTTTTGGTCCTTTTTTTAAATTGTACTTTGGGCTCTGGGGTACATGTGCACATCCTGCATTCTGCAGGATTGTTGCGTAGGTATATACATGCCATTGTGGTTTGCTGTCTCCATTCCCCCCCATCGCCTACATCAGGCATTTCTCCCGGTGTTTTCCCTTCCTATCCTCCCCACCCCGTCACGGTCCCTCCCCTCCTCTCTCCATGGTGTATATGTACCACATTTTCTTTGTCCAGTCTATCATTGATGGGCATTTGGGTTGGTTCCAGGTCTTTGCTATCATGAACAGCGCTGCAGTGAACATATGTGTGCATATGTCTTTATAATAGAACAATTTATAATCCTGTGGGTATATACCCAGTAATGGGAAGCTGAGTCAAGTGGAATTTCTATTTCTAGATCCTTGGGGAATCACTACACTGTCTTCTATAATGGTTGAACTAATTTACACTCCCATCAACAGTGTAAGAGTGTTCCTATTTCTCCACATCCTCTCCAGCATCTGTTGTCTCCTGTTTTTTTAATGATCGCCATTCTAACTGGCGTTGAGATTGTATCTCAATGTGGTTTTGATTTGCATTTCTTTAATGACCAATGATGATGAGCATTTTTTCATATGTTTTTTGGCCACATATATGTCTTTTTTTGAGAAGTGTCTGTTCATATCTTTCACCTACTTTTGAATAGGTTTGTTTTTTTCTTGTAAATCTGTTTTAGTTCTTTGTAGATTCTGGATATTAGCCCTTTGTCAGATGGGTAGATTGCAAAAGTTTTTTCCCATTCTGTTGGTTGCCAGTTCAGTCTAATGATTGTTTCTTTTGCTATGCAGAAGCTCTGGAGTTTAATTAGATCCCATTTGTCTATTTTGGCTTTTGTTGCCATTGTTTTTGGTGTTTTAGTCATGAAGTCCTTGCCTGTGCCTATGTCCTGAATGGTGTTGCTTAGGTTTTCTTCTAGAGTTTTTATGGTGTGCGTTCTTATATTTAAATCTTTAATCCATCAGGAGTTAATTTTTGTATAAGGTGTAAGGAAGGTGTCCAGTTTCAGCTTCCTGCATATGGCTAGCCAGTTTTCCCAACACCATTTATTAAACAGGGAATCCTTTCCCCATTGCTTGTTTTTTGTCAGGTTTGTCAAAGATCAGATTGTAGATATGTGGCATTACTTTCGAGGCCTCTGTTCTGTTCCATTGGTCTCTGTTTGTGTTTGGTACCAGTACCATGCTGTTTTGATTACTGTAGCCTTGTAGTATAGTTTGAAGTCAGGTAGTGTGATGCCTCCAGCTTATTCTTTTTGCTTAGGATTGTCTTGTATATGAAGGCTCTATTTTGGTTCCGTGTGAAGTTGAAGGTGGTTTTTTCCAGTTCTGTGAAGAAGGGCAATGGTAGCTTGATGGGGACAGCATTGAATCTGTAAATTACTTCGGGCAGTATGGCCATTTTCACAATATTAATTCTTCTTAACAGTAAGCATGGAATGTTTTTCTATCTGTGTTCTCTCTTATTTCCTTGAGCAGTGGTTTGTAGATCTCCTTGAACAAATCTTTTACATCCTTTGTTAGTTGTATTCCTAGGTATTTTATTCTCTTTATAGCAATTGTAAATGGGAGTTTGCTCATGATTTGCCTCTCTGTTTGTCTGTTGTTGGTGTGTAGGCATGCTTATGATTTCTGCACATTGATTTTGTATCCTGAGACTTTGCTGAAGTTGCTTATCATCTTAAGGAGGTTTTGGGCTCAGATGATGGGGTCTTCTAAATATACAATCATGTCATCTGTAAATAGGGTCAATTTGACTTCTTTTCATAACTGAATGCCCTTTATTTATTTTTTTCTTGCCTAATTGCTCTGACTGGAACTTCCAATACTGTATTCAATAGGAGTGGTGAGAGAGGGCATCCTTGTCTAGTGCCAGAATTCAAAGAGAATGCTTCTCGTTTTTGCCTGTTCAGCATGATATTGGCTGTGGGTTTCTCATAAATAGATTTTATTATTTTGAGATACATTCCATCGATACCTAGTTTATTGAGAGTTTTTAGCATAAAGGGCTGTTGAATTTTGTTGAAGGCCTCTGCGTCTATTGAGATAATCATGTGGTTTTTGTCTTTGGTTCTGTTTATGTGGTGAATTACATTTATAGACTTGTGTATGTTGAACCAGCCTTGCATGCCTGGGATGAAGCCTACTTGATAATGGTGGATAAGCTTTTTGATGTGCTTTTTTCAGTTGTGTCTCTGCCAGGTTTTGTTATCAGATGATATTGGTCTCAGAGAAAGAGTTAAGGAGGATTCCCTCTTTTTGTATTGTTTGGAATAGTTTCAGCAGGAATGGTACCAGCTCCTCTTTGTACATCTGGTAGAATTTGGCTGTGAACCCATCTGGACCTGGACTTTTTTTGTTTGGTAGGCTACTAACTGCTTCCTCAACTTCAGACCTTGTTATTGATCTATTCAGTGTTTCAACTTCCTGGCTTAATTTTGGGAGTGTGTGAGTGTCCAGGAATTTATCAGTTTCTTCCAGATTTACTGGTTCATATGCATACAGCTGTTTGTAGTAATCTCTGATGGTAGGTTGTATTTCTGAGGAATCAGTGGTGATCTTCCCTTTGTCATTTTTTATTGCACCTATTCGATTCTTCTCTTCTTCTTTTTTTTTTTATTATTAGTCTAGCTAGAAGTCTGTCTATTTTTTTTTATCTTTTCAAAAAACCAGCTCCTGGATTTATTGATTTTTTGAAGTGTTTTTTGGTGTCTCTATCTCCTTCAGTTCTGCTCCGATCTTAGTTATTTTTTGTCTTCTGCTTGCTTTTCTTTTTTTTGATCTTGCTCCTCTAGCTCTTTCAATTTTGACAATATAGTGTCAATTTTAGATCTTTCCTTATTTCTCATGTGGGCATTTATTGCTATAACTTTTTCTGTAGACACTGCTTTAAATATGTCCTATATTCTGGTACATTTTGTCTTCATTCTCATTGGATTTATTCATTCGTCATTCAGGATCTGGTGGTTCAGTTTTCCATGTGATTGTGTAGTTTTGAGTGTTTTTCTTAATCCTGAGTTCTAATTTGATTGCAAATTAGAACTGTGAGAGACTGTTATGATTTCTGTTCTTTTGCATTTGCTGAGGAGTGATTTACTTCCAATTATGTGGTCAGTTTTAGAGGAAGTGTGATGTGGTGCTGAGAAGAATGTTTATTCTGTGGATTTGGGGTGGAGTGTCCTGTAAATGTCTATTAGGTCTGCTTGGTCCAGATCTGCATTCAGGTCCTGGATATCCTTGTTGGTTTTCTGTCTCGTTGATTTGTCCAACATTGTCAGTGAAGCGTTAAAGTCTCCCACTATTACTGTGTGGGAGTCTAAGTCTCTTTGTAGGTCATTAAGAACTTGCTTTATGTATCTGGGTGCTCCTGTATTGGGTGCATATATATTTAGGATTGTTAGCTCTTCTTGTTGCAGTGATCCTTTTACCATTATGTAATGCCCTTCTTTGTCTCTTTTGATCTTTTCTGGTTTAAAGTCTGTTTTATCAGAGACTAGGATTGCTATGCATGTTTTTTTTTTGGTCTCCATTTGCTTGGTAAATCTTATTCCATCCCTTTATTTTGAGTCTTTGTCAGTCTTTGCATGTGAGATGAGTCTCCTGAATATAGCACATCGATGAGTCTTGACTTTTTATACAGTTTGCTAGTCTGTGTCTTCTGATTGGGGCATCTAAGCCATTTACATTCAATGTTAATATTGTCATGTTTGAATTTGATCCTGCCATTTTGTTACTGGCTGGTTGCTTTGCCTGTTAGTTGACACAGTTTCTTCATTGCATCATTGTTCTTTACCATTTGGTATGTTTTTGCAGTGGCTGGTACTGCTTGTTGCTTTCCAAGTTTAGTACTTCCTTTAGGAGCTCTTGTAAGGCAGGTCTTGTGACGAAATCTCTCAGCAATTGCTTGTCTGTAAAGGATTTTATTTCTCCTTTGCTTATGAAGCTTAGTTTGGTCGAGTACGAAATTCTAGATTGAAAGTTCTTTTCTTTAAGGATGTTGAATATTGGTGCCCTCTCCCTTCTAGCTTGTAGGGTTTCTGCCAAGAGATCCACTGTGAATCTGATGTTCTTTCCTTTGTGGGTGACTTAACCTTTCTCTCTGGCTGTCCTTAGGAGTTTTTCCTTCATTTCAACCCTGGTGAATCTGAGGATTATGTGCCTTGGGATTGCTCCTTTTGAGAGAGATTTTTGTGGTGTTCTCTCGATTTCCTGGATTTGAATGTTGGCCTGCCTTGTTAGGTTGGGAAAGTTCTCTTGGATAATATCCTGAGGAGTGTTTTCCAACTTGTATTCATTCTCCCCATCACATCCAGGTATGCCGATCAAGCGTAGATTAGGTCTTTTCACATAATCCCATATTTCTTGGAGGCTTTGTTCATTTTTTTTCACTCTTTTTTCTCTAATGTTGCCTTCTCATTTTATTTCATTGATTCAGTCTACTATCTCTGATATCCTTTCTTCTGCTTAATCAATTTGGCTGTTGAAACTTGTGTATGCCTTGCAAAGTTCTCATGCTGTGTTTTTCAGGTCCATCACATCATTTTTGTTCTTCTCTAAGCTGGTTATTCTAGTTAGGGTTTCATCTAACATTTTTCAACGTTCTTAGTTTCTTTGCATTGGGTTAGAACATGGTCTTTTAACTCAGAGAAGTTTGTTATTACCCCCTTCTGAAGCCTGCTTCTCTCAATTCATCAAGCTCATTTCCTGTCTTGTTTTGTTGCCTTGATGGTGAGGAGTTGTGATCCCTGGAAGGGCAAGAGGTGTTCTGGTCTTTGATGGTTTCATCCTTTTTGCACTGTTTTTTTCCCCATCTTTGTGGATTTATCTCCCTTTAATCTTTGAAGTTGTTGATGATGGAAGGAATCTCTTAGTAGACATCCTTTCTGTTGAGGTTGGAGCTATATCCTTTTTGACCTGTAGAGGCGCTACTGGGCTGCTTCAGATTCAGTCAGGTTGCTGGGTGGGTGGTCTTCCCTGAAGTTTGTTTGCAGGTGATATTAGCCCCACCTTCCCAATGGTGTCACTCCTTCCCCGAGCTCGATCTTCCTATTTGGGGTCAAACTGGTGTATTCACTGTGAAGCTCTCTAGCGCATGGGCTTCAGTTTGAGTTTTGTGGAGGTAGGGCCTGCCAGGCCTTATGGCCTGTTTCCATGCTTTCAACTCTGCCTCTTTCTATGGGATGGGTTGTTCCATCCTGCTGCCGTTGGTCCAAACTTCTGTGCAGGTCTGTGCTGACAACTTGGGGCACTAGGTGGGAGCCGTCGCTCAGATTTACGACAACCCACAGCACTCCTCAGTCTGGTGGGGCTCTCATGGACCGTGGGTTGCAGGAAAGATGAAGTAAGCACAGGATCCGAATCAGAGCACTGAGGGGGTGAAGTCCCTGACCCTCTGAACCAGCTGCACATTGCAGGTGGGGATGTGCCCTGCCCTGTCTTGGTTTGCCCTCCATGGGCAGCTCTCTCAGTGCTTTGGCTCCTTCCCTGGCCTGTTTTCAGGATCCTAACAGTCCCACCAAAATGAACTCAGCACCTCGCTTGGAATCTTGAAGTCTTCTAGCCCTCTGCATCTCATTCGCTGGGAGCTGCATTCCAGTGTTGCCTCCTCTCCGCCATCTTGGCATGCCTCCTCCGGCTAAGAGTAGTCTTAAGCTAAACTAATTTAACCAAGAGAAGTGTTGTTTAGAGCAGGAAGATTCCTTTTTCTTTTGGTCAAGTTTGTTGAGGTATAATTTGCATACAGTAAAGTTTACCTTTTTTAGATGCATGAATCTATGAATATTGGTAATCCCTTTTTGAACTTTAACCCCAAAATTTTACTTAATACCTCTTTGTAGTTCATCCTTTAACTCAACCCAAAGCCATGAAAAATATTAATCTATTTTCTTTTTATGTAGTTTTGCCTTTTCCCGAATGTCATATAAATGGAATAATACAGTATGAAGTCTTTTTTAGTTTGGCTTCTTTTACTAACCCTGCTGCATTTGATATTTATCCATATTACTGCTTGCATCAGTAGTTTGTTTCTTAATATTTAACTTGCCAGTTGATGAGCTTTGGATTGTTTCTAATTTGTGATTATTCTGAATAAAGTTGTAGGTGTTATAACCAGTTGCATACAGAACATTAGATAGATATATGTTTCTGTTTCTCTTGGGAAAATAATTACAGTAGAATTGCTGTGTTGTATGGTAAGGGTATGTTTAACTTTATAAGAAACTGCCAGACATTTTGTGTGCACTAAACTTTTGGTTGTGCCATTTTATACAACCACCAGTAGTGTGTGAGAGTTCCAGTTGCTCTGCATCCTAACTAGAACTTAGCAGTTATTGTTTTTATTCCATATTTTTAAATTTTAGTGGTTCTAGTAAGTTTGTAGTGGTGTCATATTGTGGTTTAAATTTGCATTTCTCTAATAACTAAAGATATTGATAATATTTTTTGTTTGTTTTGCATTTTTATTTTATTATATATATATTTTATTGCACTTTAGGTTCTGGGGTACACATGTAGAACATGCACGATTGTTGCATAGATACATACATGGCAATGTGGTGTGCTGCCTCCATCCCTGTCACCTATATCTGGCATTTTTCCCCATGTTATCCCTCCCCAACTCCCTAAACCCCACTATACCTCTCCTAGACGCCCCCAACAGACCCCAGTGTGTGATGCTCCCCTCCCTGTGCCCATATGTTATCATTGTTCAGCACCTGCCTATGAGTGAGAACATGTGGTGTCTGATTTTCTGTTCTCGTGTCAGTTTGCTGAGAATGATGTTTTCCAGATTCATCCATGTCCCTACAAAGGACATGAACTCATCATTTTTTATGGCTGCATAGTATTCCATGGTGTATATGTGCCACATTTTCCCTGTCCAGTCTGTCATCGATGGGCATTTGGGTGGGTTCCAGGTCTTTGCTGTTGTAAACAGTGCCTCAGTGAACATACGTGTGCATGTGTCTTTATAATGGAATGATTTATAATCCTTTGGGTATATACCCAGTAATGGGATTGCTGGGTCAAATGCAATTTCTATTACAAGGTCCTTGAGGAATTGCCACACTGTTTTCCACAATGGTTGAACTAATTTACACTCCCACCAACAGTGTAAAAGCATTATTTCTCCACATCCTCTCCAGCATCTGTTGTCTCCAGATTTTTTAATAATCGTCATTATAACTGGCATGAAATGGTATCTCAATGTAGTTTTGATTTGCATTTCTCTAATGACCAGTGATGATGAGCATTTTTTCATATGTTTGTTGGCCTCATATATGTCTTCTTTTGAAAAGTGTCTGTTCATGTCCTTTGCCCACTTTTGAATGGGTTTGTTTGTTTTTTTTCTTCTAAATCTGTTTCAGTTCTTTGTAGATTCTGGATGTTAGCCCTTTGTCAGATGGGTAGATCGCAAAATTTTTTTCACATTCTGTTGGTTGCCAGTTCACTCTAATGATTGTTTCTTTTGCTGTGCAGAATCTCTGGAGTTTAATTAGATCCCATTTATCTATTTTGGCTTTTGTTGCCAATGCTTTTGGTGTTTTAGTCATGAAGTCCTTGCTTATGCCTATGTCCTAAATGATTTTGCCTAGGTTTTCTTCTAGGTTTTTATGGTGTTAGGTCTTATGTCTAAGATCAGAGCAGAAGTGAAGGAGATAGAGACACAAAAAACCCTTCAAAAAATTAATAAATCCAGGAGCTGATTTTTGGAAAAGATCAACAAAACAGATAGACCACTAGCTAGATTAATAATAAGAAAAAGAGAGAAGAATCAAATAGATGCAATAAAAAACGATAAAGTAGACATCACCACAGATTCCACAAAAATACAAACTACCATCAGAGATTACTACAAACAACTCTATGCACATAAACTAGTAAACCCGGAAGAAACTGATAAATTCCTGGACACTTGCACCCTCCCAAGCCTAAAGTAGGAAGAAGTCGAAGCTCTGAATAGACCAATAACAAGGGCTGAAGTTGAGGCAGCAATTAATAGCCTATCCTACAAAAAACAACAACAACAACAACAACAACAACAACAACAACAAAACCCCAGGTCCAGATGGGGTCACAGCTGAATTCTACCAGATATACAAAGAGGAGCTGGTACCACTCCTTCTGAAACTATTCCAAACAATCGAAAAAGGGGGAATCCTTCCCAAGTCATTTTATGAGACCAACGTCATGATGATACCAAATCCTGCAGAGACTCAACAACAAAAGAAAACTTCAGGCCAATATCCATGATGAACATAGATGCAAAATCTTCAATAAAATACTGGCAAACTGAATCCAACAGCACATCTAAAAGCTTATCCATCACGATCAATTAGGCTTCATCCCAGGGATGCAAGACTGGTTCAACATACGCAAGTCTATAAACGTAATTCACCACATAAACAGAACCAAAGACAAAAACCACATAATTATCTCAATAGACGCAGAGAAGGCCTTTGACAAAATTCAAGAGCCCTTTATGCTAAAAACTCTGAATAAACTGGATATTGATGGAACATATCTTAAAACAATAAAAGTTATTTATGACAAACCCATAGCCAATATCATACTGAATGGGCAAATGCTGGAAGCATTCCCTTTGAAATCTGGCACCAGACAAGGATGCCCTCTCTCACCACTCCTATTCAATATACTATTGGAACTTCTAGCCAGAGCAATCAGGCAAGAAAAGAAATAAAGGGTATTCAATTAGGAAAGGAAGATTGTCTCTATTTGCCTCTATTTGCAGATGACATGATTGTATATTTAGAAGACCCCATCATCTCAGCCCCAAATCTCCTGAAACTGATAAGCAACTTCAGCAAAGTCTCAGGATACAACATCTGTGTGCAGAAATCACATACATTCCTATACACCAATAATAGACTTAAAGAGAGCCAAATCAACAAACTGTCATTCACAATTGCTGCAAAGAGAATAAAATACCTAGAAAGACAACTAACAAAGGATGTAAAGTACCTCTTCAAGGAGAACTACAAATCATTGCTCAAGGAAATAAGAGAGGACACAAGCAGATGGAAAAACATTCCATACTCATGGTTAGGAACAATCAGTATTGTGAAAATGATCACACTGCCCAAAGTAAATTATTGATTCAGTGCTATCCCCATCAAGCTACCTATGACCCTCTTCACAGAACTGGGAAAATACACCTTAAACTTGATATGGAACCAAAAGAGAGTCTGCATAGCCAAGTCAAGTCTAAGCAAAAAGAACAAAGCTTGAGGCATAATGGTACCTATCTTCAAACTATATTACAAGACTACAGTAATCAAAACAGCATGGTACTGGTACCAAAACAGAGATATACACCAATGGAACAGAACAGAGGCCTTGGAGGCAATGCCACACATCTACAACCATCTGATCTTTGACAAACCTCACAAAAACAAGCAATGGGGAAAGGATTCCCTGTTTAATAAATGGTGTTGGGAAAACTGGCTAGCCATGGGCAGAAAGCAGAAACGGGACCCCTTCCTAACACCTTATGCTAAAATTAACTCCATATGGACAATATTTTTATGTACTTTTTTGCTCTCCACATATCTTCCTTGATAAAGTATCTGTTCAAATTTTTTCTCATTTCAAAATTCTAAAAAGTTGAATTTTAAAAAATTATTGATTTGTGAGAATTATTTATATGTTTGGATTACAAGTCCTCTGAAGTACCACTTATTAAAAAGACTCAGAAGCACTTTGGAAATGGTATAACAAGACCTCTGAAGACCTCTTCTTTAAAAGCAATAAAAACACTAGAGAAATTATCAAAATAAACTTTTTTTAGAACACTGAAAATTAACCAAAGATGTGCAACAATCTGTGAGTCATTTAATCAGGAAAAATGGCTGGGTCTCTGTAGGAATAAGAGCAAGCTTTTGGCATTTTACCTTCCCCCTTTCCCTCCCCTTTCTCAAACTCTGCAGTAGCCTTGACAACCAGCAGAATTGCAAATATGGTCATTAGAGAATCCAGTATCCTAGCAGCCGCTGAAGTGGAAGAACGTATTTGGAGCTCCCTAAAATGCTCCATCCCCAGAGAGTTGTCAGTATCTGACCTGCCTGGAAGCTTCCTGGAAAAGACCACTGCACAGGAATTGTCTCTACTTGACCTAACTTAGAGCTCACTTAGTGGGAAAAGCCCTTTTCCTAGGATGTTTGTCAAAAACAAAATAGTCAGCAGCAGTTGTTTAATGCCCAGCTCCTGACGCAGTATACCACTTGAGGCAAGCAAGATGCTAGCTAAAAAAACTTAACAGTAAAATCTGAGAAATGAGATGAGTATGTGGAATTTGGAAATCTCTGACATATTCCTGGGGTTGTAGAAGGCTATGTGCATGTGCAGAACTGTGCATTGCCCAGAAAATCCCTGGGGACATCCTAGTCTGGGGACTTACTGCCTCCTGAAGTTGATCCCTAACCCTCATGCCTCCTGACTGGGAGAGACTTCCCAACAGGGATTGACAGACACCTCACACAGGAGAGCCCAGGCTGGCATCAGACCATTGCCCCTCTGGGACAGAGCTTCCAGAGGAAGGAACAGGCCGCAATCTTTGCTGTTCTTCAGCATCCACTGGTGATACCCAGGCAAATAGGGTCTGGAGTGGACTTCCAGCAAACTGCAGCAGACCCGCAGAAGAGGGGTCTGTTAGAAGGAAAACTAACAAGCAGAAAGCAATAATGTCAACATCAACAAAAAGGATTCCCCTCAGCCACACACAGAAACCCCATTCAAATGTCATCAGCCTCAAAGATCAAAGGTAGATAAATACACAAAGAGGAGGAAAAACCAGTGCAAAAATGCTGAAAATTCCAAAAACCAGAATGCCTCTTACTCTCCAAATGATTGCAATTCCTCTCCAGCAAGGGCACAAAACTGGATAGAGAACAAGTTTGACAAATTGACAGAATTAGGCTTCAGAAAGTGAGTAATAACAAACTCCTCTGAGCTAAAGGAGCATGTTCTAACACAATGCAAAGAAGCTAAGAACCTTTACAAAAGGTTACAGAAACTGCTAACTAGATTAACCAGTTTAAAGAAGAACATAAATGGCCAGATGGAGCTGAAAAACACAGCATAAGAACTTCGTGAAGCATACATCAGTATTGATAGCTGAACTGATCAAGTGGAAGAAAGGATATCAGAGACTGAATATTAACTTAAGGAAATAAAGCATGAAGACAAGATAAGGCAAAAAGAATGAAAAGGAACAAGCAAAGCTTCCAGGTAATACAGAACTATGTGAAAAGACCAAACCTGTGATTGATTGGTGTACCTGAAAAGTGATGAGGAGAATGGAACCAAGTTCTTAGAAACCAATGAGAACATACCAGAATCTCTGGGACACAGCTAAAGCAGTGTTTAGAGGGAAATTTATAGCACTAAATGCTCACAGGAGAAAGCAGGAAAGATCTAAAGTAGACACCCTAACATCACAAATAAAAAAACTAGAGAAGCAAGAGCAAACAAATTCAAAAGCTAGCAGAAGACTATAAATAACTAAGATCAGAGCAGAACTGAAGGAGATAGAGACATGAAAAACCCTTCAAAAAATGTCCATCAATGATAGACTTGATAAAGAAAATGTCACACATATATACCATAGGAATACTATGCAGCCATAGAAAAGGATGAGTTCATGCTTTTTTTGCAGGAACATGTATGAAGCTGGAAACTATCATTCTCAGCAAACTAACATGAGAACAGAAAACAAAACATCTCATGTTCTCACTCATAATGGGAGTTGAACAATGAGAATACATGGACACAGGGAGGGGAGCATCACACACTGAGGCCTGTCAGGGGGTGGGGAGTTAGGGGAGAGATAGCATTAGGAGAAATACCTAATGTAGATGATAGGGTGATGGATGCATCCAACCACCATGGCACCTGTATACCTATGTAACAAACCTGCATGTTCTGCACACGTACCCCAGAACTTAAAGTACAATTTAAAAAATCAATGAATCTAGGAGCTGTTATTATTTTTTTTTTGAAAAGATTAACAAAATAGACTGCTAGCCAGACCAATAAAGAAGAAAATAGAGAAGACTCAAATAGACACAAAAAATGACAAAAGGAATATCACCACTGATCCCACAGAAATACAGAATAGCTCTATGCAAATAAACCAGATTGAGAACAGGATGCCATCTTAATCCAGGTACATACAAAGTTAGCCATCCTTTGTGCTGTGTAGCAGCACAACATAGCAGTGTGCTGCTTAGGCATTTTAGTTTGGGGCTAGGTATTGGAGTGGCTGCTCTGGAGTAGGGTAGAGGCCTTTACAGCCAGAACTGTGAAAGCGTATCAACAGGAGGTGCTGAAATTGTGTTCTGCCCTGTTGCAAGCCTGGGGTGGGAGGAGAGCTGCTACAGTTTTGGTTTCTTGTGGGTGGCAAGACTTGCTGACAGAGCCAGCTTGGAGCCCTGGAAACAGCCTGCCTTTGTCATAGATTGGTGCCCCACCCTGCTCCCGTGAGATTGAGGTGCAGCAGGGCCCTCTCTGCTTTACTCTCAAGCAGACGTCCAGGCATTTGGAGAAACCACTTGCCTGTACCAGCAGCCTGAGCTGCTCTACCTTTCCTGGACATATATTGTGATGCAGCAATACTCTCTTTGCTCCATGCTCAGGCAGTCCTCGAGGTATTAGGAGCACCCACTCACCTAGTTGAGCAGCCTGAGCTGCACTATTCCCGGACATAGATCTTGGTGCCTGGACATAGATCTTGGTGCAGCAGGACTCTTTCTGCTCCCTGCCCAGGCAGATCTCCAGGCACTGAGTACTTAATTGCCTACTTCAGCAGCCTGAGCCACCCCACCCTTCCTCTGCAGAGATGCTGGTACAGGGGGACCCTCTCCATGCACAGGCAGATTTCCAGACATTGAGAGCACCCACTTTCCTAGATTAGGAGTTTAGGCTGCCACACTTCCCCATGCACAGAACTTGTACCAAGGAGGTTTCCCAGCTGCGTACCTAGGCACACCTCTGGGTGCTTTGTGACCACCCATTGGATTCTCCTTTGTCACTGGTGCCTATGTTTGCCAAAAGAGGACCTGCAGGCAGAGCTGGCTGGTCTGGCCCTGCCCTTTATGCCCCACACTAACCTACCCCTCTGCAGGACTGAAGCTCAGATGACTGTGAATTTCATAAATCAGCCCATGCCTGAGGCAATAGATAGCTTCTGCCAGTAAACAAGGATCAAATTTATACCCAGCCATGTTGACTGCAGCTGGCTCTTACCTATGAATTACCATAGTTGGGCTTGTAGGAAAAACTGTACAGTCCAATATAAAACCTGCTGAAAGAAGCACATAGGGATATAGAAGCAAAGCCAAAAGACCCTATTCAGCATTCTCTACAGTCACACTCCCCCTAGAGAGGGGGGAAGGGGAAGGGAAAGGGAAAGGGAAAGAAAAAAGAAAACATTATAGAAAAAAAAAAGAAAAAAATTGGACACACATAAAAATAATTTTAAAAAAGTCCTACCCACATAAAAATAATAAAAATTAGAAGTGCCGATGTCTGTAGATAAGAAGGGAATAGCACAACAATTCTGGCATCATGAAAAATCTGAAATATCTGAAAAAACTGAATGTAGTGATACTATTAAGGATTGCATTAGCTTTTCCTAACCAAAAGGGAAACTCAGAAATGACAAAGAATTCAAAGCATGAATTTAAAGGAAGTTCACTGAGTTCTAAGACAAGGTTGAACATTCACAATGAAATTTCTAAAGCAATCCAGGAAATAGAGATAAACATCTCAAAATCAACAGAGCTTCTAGAATTGAAAAACTCACTTAAGAGATTTCAAAATATAATTAAAAGCTTTATCAATAGACTAGATTAAACAGAAGAAAGGATTTCAGAGCTTGAATACCTGTGTTTTAAATAAATCCAATCTGACAGAAATTTAAAGAAAATTTTTTTTAATGAGCAAAATTTTTGAGAAACATGGGATTATATAAAGTGATGAAACTTTAAGAATTAGTGGCATTCCTCAGAGGAAAGGAAAAAAGCAAACAACCTAGAAAATATGCTAAAGGAACTAATTTAAGAAGACTACCCTAATCTTGCTAGAGAGGTAGACATCCAGATAAAAGAAACATGGAGAATAACTGTGGGATACTATACAAAATGAGTATCACCAAGGCATATGTTACCAGACTGTCCAAGGTCAATGCTAAAGAAAAAGTCTTATAGGTGGCTAGATAAGGAGGGCAAATCACACACAAAGGGAACCCAATCAGGCTAACAGTGGACTTCTTGGTAGAAACCTTACAAACCTGGAGATATCAGGGGCCTATTTCAGCATTTTTAAAAGAGAATTTCAGCCAAGAATTCCATATCCCACCAAACTAAGCTTCAAAAGTGAAGGAGAAATACGCTTTTCCAGACCAACAAGTGCTAAAAGAATTTGTTACCACTAGACTGGCCTTATGAGACCCTTGAAGGAGTTCTAAACATGGAAACAATAGAACAATGCTAGCACTGCAAAAACACACTAAAGTACATTTCCCACAGAGGCTATAAAGCAAAACACAATAGAAACTACAAGGCACACAGGTAAAAACTTCACAGTAGGATTAAAATCTTACATATTGGCCGGGTGTGGTAGTGCACACCTGTAATCCCAGCACTTTGCAAGGCCAAGAAGGGTGGATCACCTGAGGTCAGGAGTTTGAGACCAGCCTGGCTAACATGGTGAAACCCTGCCTGTACTGAAAATACAAAAGTTTGCTGGGCATGGGGATGCATGCCTGTAATCTCAGCTACTTGGGAGGCTGAGGCAAGAGAATCGCTGGAACCCAGGAGGTAGAGGTTGTGGTGAGCTGAAATCATGCCATTGCTCTCCAGCCTGGGTGACAAGAGTAAAACTCAATCTCAAAAAAGTAAATACATAAATAATAAAAAATAAAATATTATATATCAATATTAACCTTGAATATGTGTGGTCTAAATGCCCTACTTAAAAGGAGGAGTAGGAAACTGGATTAAAAAACAAGACTTATCTGTCTGCTGTCGTCAAGAGAACCTACTCACTTGTAATAGAACCCATAGGCTCAAAATAAAAGGTTGAAGAAAGATCTATCATGCAAACAGAAAGAAACAACAACAGAAAGCAGGGGTCATAAATACTATATCAGATAAAATGGACTTTAAACCAAAAACAGTAAAAATGGACAAAGAAGGGCATTATATAATGATAAAGGATTGAATTCAAGAGAATATAACTATCTTAAGTATGTATGCAGCCAATATTGGAGCACTGAAATTCATAAAACAAGTAATTCTAGACCTATGAAAAATCTTAGAGAACCACAGAGTAATAGTGGGATACTTCAACACCCCACTGACAATATTAGTCAGATCATTGAGGCAGAAAACAAATACAGAAATTCTGGACTTAAACTTGATACTTTATCAATTGGACCTTATAGACATCTACAGAATACTCCACCTACCAATCACAGAATATACATTTTTCTCATCTGCAAATGGAACATACTCCAAAATTGACTACATGCTTAGCCATAAAGTAAGTCTAAATACATTTAAAAAATCAAAATTATACCACCTATACTCTTGATCTACAGTGGAATGAAAATAGAAATCAATACCAAAAATATCTCTCAAAACTACACAGTTATGTGAAAAATTAAACAGCTTGCTTCTGAATGACTTTTGGGTAAAAAATGAAATCAAGGCAGAAATAAAAATTCTTTGAAATAAATAAAAACAGTCCACAACATATCAAAATCTCCTGGATGCAGCAAAAGCAGTGTTAATAGGTGAGTTTATAGGGCTAAATGCCTACCTCAAAAAGTTAGAAAGATCTCAAATTTTTATTCTAACATCATACCAAGAGGAATTAAAAAAGCAAGAACAAACCAACCCCAGAGCTAGCAGGAGAAAAGAAAGAACTAAAATCAGACTGGAATTGAATAAAATTGAGAACTAAAAATCCATATTAAAATCCATATTAAAAATCAGTGAAATAAAAAGCTATTTGAAAGGATAGACTGCTAGCTAAATTAAGAAAGAAAAAAAGAGAAGATTCAAATTAGCACAACCAGAAGCAACAGAACTGATCTCACAGAAATAAAAAAAATCCTGAGAGACTATTATGAACATCTCTGTGTATAAAAACTAGAAAATCTAGAGAAAATGAATGAATTCCTGGAAACATACAATCTCTGCAGATTGAATCAGTAAAAAATTGAGACACTAAACAGTTCAATTTCAAGTTCCAAAATGGAATCAGTAATTTGAAAACCTACTGTATCAGTTGGTTCTCAGGCTATTGTGAAGAAATACCCGAGAATGGGTAATTTATAAAGGAAGGTTTAATTGACTCACAGTTCCACATGGCTGGGGAGACTTCAGAAAACTTACAATCATGGTGGAAGGGGAAGAAAACACAACCTTCTTCACTTGGTGGCAAGAGGGAGAAGAATGAGTGCCAAGCAAAGGGGGAAGCCCCTTTAAAAACCATCAGATCTTGTGAGAACTCACTCAGTATCATAAGAACAGAAGCATGGCAGTAACCGCCCCCATGATTCAATTACCTCCCACCTGGTCCCTCCCATGACTTGCGGGGATTATGGGGTAACTACAGTTCAAGATGAGATTTGATGGGGACAGAGCCAAACTATATCATTCCACCCTTGGTCCCTCTTAAATCAGATGTCCTCACATTTGAAACACAATCATGCCTTTCTATGAGTCCCACAAAGTCATAGCTCATTCCAGCTTTAACTCAAAAGTCCAAGTCCAAAGTCTCATCTGAGACAAGGCAAGTCCCTTGCACCTATGAGCCTGTGAAATAAAAACAAGTTAGTTACTTCCTAGATACAGTGGAGGTACAGGCATTGGTTAAATACACTCATTCCAAATGGGAGAAATTGGCCAAAAGAAAGGGACTACAGGCCCCTTGCAAGTCCAAAATCTAATGAGGCAGTAATTACATCTTAAAGCTGCAAAATAATCTCCTTTGACTCCATGTTTTACATCCAGGGCACACTGATGCAAGACGTGGGCTCCAACAGCCTTGGGCAGCTTGGCCCCTGTGGTTTTGCAGGGTACAGTACCCCTCCAAGATGTTTTCATGAGCTAGCGTTGAGTGCCTGTGGCTTTTCCAGGTGCATGGTACAAGCTGTTGGTGGACTTACCATTCTGGGGGCTGGAGGATAGTGGCTATCTTCTCTGTGGGGGCTCCTACTTCACATTTCCCTTCTGTGCTAGCATAGGTTCTCCATGAGGGCTCTGCCCCTGCAGCATACCTCTGCCTGGTCATCCAGGTGTTTCCAAACATCCTCTGTAATGTAGGCAAAGGTTTCCAAACATGAATTCTTGACTTCTGTGTACCCACAGGCCTACTATCACATGATAGCCACCAAGGCTTGGGGCTTGCACCCTCTGAAGCAATGACCTGAGCTATACGTTGGCCCCTGTTAGCTAGGACTGGAGCTGAAGCAGCCGGGATGCAGGGCACCATGTCCTCAGGCTGCACAGACCTGGGAATCGCTGGACCTGGCCCACAAAATGACTTTTCTCTCCTAGGTCTCTAGGCCTGTGATGGGAAGGTTTGCCCAGAAGGTCTCTGACATACCCTGGAGTTATTCTGCCCATTGTCTTGGTGATTAACATGTGGCTCCTTGTTCTGCAGCTGGCTTAAATTTCTCCCCAGAAAATGGGTTTTTCTTTTCTATTGCATCATCGGGCTGCAAATTTTCCAAACTTTCATGCTCTGCTTCTTCCTGAATGCTTTGCCAGTCAGAAATTTCTTCCACCAGACACCCTAAATCTTTCTCAAGTAGGGGAATCTGCAGATCTCTAGGGCAGGGGCAAAATGCCACCAGTCTCTTTGCTAAAGCATAGCAAGAATCACCTTTACTCCAATTCCCAGCAAGTTTCTCATCTCCATCTGAGACCACCTCAGCCTGAACTTCATTGTCCGTATCACTGTCAGCATTTTGGTCAAAGTCATTCAACAAGTCTCTAGGAGTTCCAAACTTTCCCACATCTTCCTGTCTTCTGAGCCCACCAAACTTTGAATCTCTGCCTGTTACCCAGTTCAAATTCGCTTCCACATTTTCAGGTATCTTTATAGCAGCACCCTACTCTGAAGACTACTGTATTCGTCTCTTCTCATGCTGCTATAAAAAAATACCTGAGACTGCGTAATTTACAAAGGAAGGAGGTTTAATTGACTCACAGTCCTACCAACCAAGAAAAGCCCCAGACTAGATAGATTTATAGCTGTATTCTATCACACATACAAAGAAAAGCTGGTACCAATTCTACTGAAACTATTACAAAAAATTAAGGAAGAGAGACTCCTCCCTAACCCATTCTGTGAAGCCAGCATCACCCTGATACTAAAGCCTGGCAAAGACACACTAAAAAAAGAAAACTACGGGCCAATATCACTGAAAAACATAGATACAAAATGTCTCAACAAAATACTGGCAAACTATTCAACAGCACATCAAAGAGTTAAGTCACCATCAACAAGTAGGCTTCATTTCTTGGATGCAAGTCTGATTCAACATACACAAATCAATAAATGTGTCAGCAAACTAGGCTTTGAAGGAACATACCTGAAAATAAAACCATTTTGGCAAATCTACAGCCAGCATCATACTGAGTAGGCAAAAACTTGAAGCATTCCCCTTGAGAACTGGAAGAAGACAAGGATGCCTGTTCTTACTACTCCTATTCAACATAGTAATGGAATAGGAAGAGCTAGCCAGAGAAATCAGGCAAGAGAAAGAAATAAAAGGCATCCAAATAGGAAAAGAAGAAGTCAAACTATCTCTTTTTATGGATGATATGATTCTATACTTTGAAAGCCTTGAAGACTCCACCAAAAGGCTCCTGCAACTGATATGACTTCAGTAAAGTTTTAGGATACAACACCAGTGTATGAAAATCAGTAGCGTATCTATACAACAATAATGCTCAAGCTGAGAGAAAAATCAAGAAAACAATCCCATTTACAATAGCCACACACAGAAAAATATCTAGGAATACATCTAACGAAGGAAGTGAAAGATCTCTACAAGGAGAACTAGAAAACATTACTAAAAGAAATCATAGCTTACACAAGCAAATGAAAAAACATTACATACTCATGGACTGGAAGAATCAATATCATTAAAATAGCCATACTACCCAAAGCAGTCTACAGATTCTGCAGCACTATTCACAATAGCAAAGACATGTAATCAACCTAAGATCCCAACAACAATGGATTAAAGAAACTGTGGCACCTATACATATGCAGCCAGAAAAAAAGATTAAAATCATGTCTTGCAGCAATATGGTTGCAACTGGAGGCCATTATCCTAAGGGAATTAATGCAGGAACAGAAAACCAAATAGTTCATGTACTCACTTATAAGTGGGAGCTAAATATCAAATACTTATGAACATAAAGAAGGGAACAATAGACAGTAGGGACTACTAGAAGAGGGAAAGAGGGGTAGGGCAAGGGTTGTGAAAATAACTGTTGGGTGTTTTGCTCAGTACCTGAGTGACGGGATCATTGATACTTCAAACCCCAGGACCAGGCAATATACCCAGGTACCAAACATACAAATGTACCCCATGAATCTAAAATAAAAGTTGAAAAAAATGGGACAAGAATAAAAGAATAAAATTCTTCGAGGTAAATTTAACAAAAGAAATGCAAAAACTTTTCACACAAAACCATAGGACATCATTAAAGTAGGCAAATAAAGGGAATGATATCCTATGTTCATTGATTAAAAAACTTAACATTGTTATGACAAAAATATTACTCTAATTGAGCTACAGATTCAATGCAATCCCTTTCAAAACCTATTTACCTTCATTGCAGAAATTGGTAAGCCTATCCTAAAAGTCATATAGAAATTCAAGGAACCTAGAATAGCCAAAGTAATCTTGAAAGAGGAGCAAATTGGGATGAGTCATACTTACCTACTTAAAAGCATATTACAGAGCTACAGTAATCAAGGCAGTGTGATACTGGCATGAGGATAGACATACAGATCAACAGAATATGATTGAGGTCCAGAAATTAACCCTTCCATTTATGGTGAATTGACTTTTGACAAGAGTGTGCAAAAACTTTAATGAGTATTCATAAGCACAACAACAAAACTGGACCCCTAACTAATAACATAGACAAAATGAACTCTAAATCATGGGCTTAGACATAGCTAAGAGTATAAAACACTTAAGAGAAAACATACGGGGAACTCTTTATGACTGTGAATTAGGTAATGGTTTCTTAGATATAAAAAATGACAAAAATAGGTAAATTGGACTTTATAAAAATGAAAAACATTTCTGCTTTAAAGAATACCATAAAGTGAAAATACAACCACAGAATTGTACAAAATATTTGCAAATCATAGATCTGATTAGGGACTTATATTTAAAATGTGTAAAGAACTCTTACAACTCAACAATAAAAAGAGAAATACTCTAAAATACAGGCAAAGCTTTGAGCAGACATTTCTCCACAAATGATAGCCAAATGGCTAAGTACAAGCAATGAGAACCACGCAAGACACCACTTCACATCCACTAGGATGGCTCTAATTTAAAAAGGGAAAATAACAACCATTAGTGAGGATATAGAGAAATTATTATAGAACCTTTATTGCTGCTGAGAATGTAAACTTGGTGTGCCCACTTTGTCAGACAGGTTTGCAGTTCCTCAAAATGTTAAACAGAGTTATCATATGACCCAGCATTTCTACTCATACATGCAAATGGAATGAAAACATACAACCATACAAAAACTTGTAGACACATGTTCCTAGCAGCATTATTCATGATAGCCAAAAAGTGAAAACTACTTAAATATCTACCAACTGATGAATAAACAAAGTGTGCTATATCCATAAAATGAAATATTCAATAAATAGGAATAAAGTGCTGATATATGCTGCATGGTTGAACCTTGAAAATATTCTAAGTGAAAGAAACCCATCACAAAGACCACGTGTATATATATTTTCATTTGTATGAAATGTCCGGAATAGGCAAATCCATACAGATAAAAATTAGATTAGTGGTTTCTGAGGCTTGGAAGAAGGGATGGGAAGTGGCTACTAAAATGGCATAGGATTTCTTTTTCTAAAAGAAAATGTTCTAAAATTACATACTGACGTTCTTTGCACAACTGGGAATATATTAAAAACATTCAATACTAGAAGGATGAATTTTATTATACGTGAATTATATCTCAGTAAAGCAGTTACAAGAATAGAAAGATTTAAAACATAGCTCACTGAAAAGAACACTTGCCCTTTAGATGAATAGAAAAGCAAATATATAGCCTTTGTAAATGTATTACAAGACAGTCCTGTCATCTTAGTTTTTGGTTGCCTGTTCCTTTATTTTTCATTTATTAAACCATTAAGATATGGAGCCTTGTAGGGAGAAGCATTCTTCAGTGTTACACACAGCAAGCCCTGGTGCCTGTAGGATCATTGCCAGTGCATAAGCTGTGATCTGAAGCATTGACTAAACAAAGAAACTGAATGCAGAAATTATGTTTTAGAAGAAAAAAAACTGTCACAAATGATTATAGGAAGTGGTGGTGCCTTAAGGCCCAATTAAGGGGAGAGCGGGGGGCACTGAGTTGAAAAGCTACCTATTGGGTACCATGCTCATTATCTGGGTTTAATACACCCATGTAACAATGCTACACATACACCCCTCTGTATCTAATATAAAAGCTGAAATTAACAAATAACATGAATTTTTTTAAAAAGTGTGATGAAATTTAGTTTTATATTTCCATAGGAAGATAAAAAAGCATACTGGGAAGAGGTAACCCCCCCATAAACTGTTTCATAAAAGATCATGAAAGTTAAATGAGAATTAAATCTTTCAGAGAACGTATCTCTTGGATCATTCTCTACAGTAGAATAATTGGCAAGATGACGAGAGAAAAAGCAATGAATGGGGTGAGGGATAGGGTTTAGACCTCTGAAAACATGCGTTGATCAAAATACCTTAGTATGGAAATCACAAGCTGAGAAGTTAATATTGACAATGACAAGACCTGCTATGAGAGTGGCTAATAGACTCTCCAAACAAAGGTAGAGTCTCAGTTCTTGATTTTTGTTCCAGGATAGATAGGAGTTGTTTCACATGATTTAGATTTGGAACTTTAGAGTAAACTGTGGTTCCAGGAGTAAGGCCCTGAATATTAGAGTTTTGTATAATGGTTCAGTATTGGATCTTTCCAAATTTGGGGCCCCATCCTATGTGTCCAATACTTTTTGTTCACTATTTCATGTACAAGGCAACTGTACTGTGAGGGAAACAGAGGGAAAAGAAAAATAACCCGAAAGCATTTAGGGTTAGTCTTTTTTTAAGTTTTGTGTTTGCCCAACTAGAATAAAAGAACTTTTTGGACAGTGATAATCATACAGCAGCAATAATAACTAGTACTTCTTAGGATACTTTCTGTACTTTCTGTGAATTATCTCATGTAGTCCTCAAAACAGCCTTATGATGTACAGCCCTATGATGCTTCTAAGCTATAGATGAACAGCGGAGATATGGAGGGGTTAAGTAGTCCTAAGTCATGTAGCCAGTAAGTGCTAGAGCAAGGATGTGAATGGTGGCAGATTGATCCTAGGATGTACTCATAGTTGTTTATCTGTAAGTGTTATATGATGTTTTATAAATATTATTTTGTTTCCACATTTCACATAGAGTATAACTGATAGCTTACAAAATGAAATAAAAACATGAGACAAAAGTAAACGAGGTCACAAAGCAGCAGCATCAAGCCTATAAAAAGGATCCACATTGTCTTTCTAAGAGGAGTGGGCTTGAGCCAGGGTTAAAAACAGATGGTCTCTACATCCTTGTGCAAAAGAATTGCTTGAGAATGCTGGTCAAAAATGCAGATTCTTAGGCTCCATCTCCCAGAGATTGTAATGCATGTTTGGGAGAAACCTGGGAATCTGCAGTTTGACAAACAGCCCAGGTATTTCTGATTCCAGTGGCAAGCGGCCCATATTTTGCGAGACCCTGTCTTAAAGACTATGTAGAACTTCACTAGCAAAGGGGGAGAAAAAGGGGGGCATTCAGGCAATGGTGATGATATGAGTCATACCAGGAAGCTGAAAAATATAACATGAGTAGAAGAAATAATGGGCAGGCCTATTTGCTCTAAGCAGTCAATTCTGATTTTGTTACTATTTCCCTTCTTCCAAATATTTTTGAGCACCAATTGTGTGTTGCTTACTGTGGGCTCTCTAAGAATATAAAGATGGATAGCAGCATAGTCCTCTTCCTCAGGGAGCTTCATATCACAGAGGAGATGCAGACATGCACACAAAGAAATAGCAATGTAACAACCACAGCAATAGGCGCATCAATAGATGTAGCAATAAATGCATCAATAAATGTAGCAATAGATGGTGGTGCAGAAAAAATGGTCATAAATATAGTGACAATTAACTTTGAAAGACAGATGGGACTTGAATACAGAGAGACAGGGGCATAGGGTGATCCAGACTAAGCATACATGTGTACACAACTTTCCCCACAATGGAGGGGTGGAAACGTAGAGATTCTGGAAATGACAAATGGTGTATTTTGGGTATAAGGTACGTGTTAAGTAATAATGGGGAAAATGACTGGAAGGATGTGTGTAGACTAGATTGTGGAGGGCTTTCAGTGTTAAGCAGGTATTGGGACTTGATTTTGCCAGCAGTGGGGACCAGGAAAAATTTTGCCTAAGGGCTCTACGTTAAGTCAATCTGGTAGTACTGATTATAGGAATCACCTGGGAATACTTGGAAAAATATAAGTTCCCAAGTCCCTCTGCTATAGATTCTCACTCAGTAGGCCTGAGGCAAGGCCTGGAAACTTTTCTTTAAAAAAAAAAAAACAGCACAAACTGATGTAATTCTTATGATCAGGATTGTATGGGCAATAATGGAATAAGGAAGGCATGAAAGTAGGGAGAGCTGTTGGGAACCCATTGCTGCAGTTTGATGAGGGGGTAATGGGCAGATCTAGACTTGTTGGGGACCATCTGGATTGCACTGGAGCAGACGGACTCTATAACTGTCAGAGGCCAAATTAATAGGGCTTAGTGCCTGCATGTGAGAGGAAAAGAAATGACAATGACAAATAGTTTTTGCCTGAATTCCTGGAAGTTGTTGGTGCCGTTAACCTCATTAGGGAATCCAGAGAAGAGGAGAAGTACTCTTTCACCTTGAATATAGGAGTGCTGATTTTGAGATGTAAGTGGAGATGCAGATTTGATCATGCAATTCGAATGTGGGGTCTGCATAGCCAAAGGTTTAGGAGTGAAGGTACAGATTTGGGAGCCACCAGTCAGGAGGTATTAATCGAGGACTGTGGTTAAATACCAAAGAGATGAAAACCATCTACAAAACCTGGTGAAGACCAGATGGTGAAAGAAAGGAACAATTTGAGAGGAGGGAAGGTTGTAAATGAATACAGTGTCAGGAAACCAAGAGAAAGAACATTTTAAGAAAGAGAGACTAGCCAATGGTATCAAATGGTGAAGGCAAACACTTCTGTTTCATTCTTGTTGGCCTTGTAATGTAGTTGTGACTTAATTCTCGGCTTTGTGGTAGACAGGAACAATTTTAATGTGAATGCAGCTGGATCGCTATGATTGACAAGTAATATTACAGAGATGCCAGAATTGTAATTTCCCCTCTTTCTCACAGTCCATTGAGGATTAGAATAGCGTATATCTCTTTAATTGCCTAATTCAAGATGCTTTATTTTTGTGGTATACTTCTTTCAATTGGCCAGTCATTTTCTTATATGGTTTTAAATGGCTTCTTGTAATAATTCAAATTTATGTAATTTAAAAACTTGTCCTATGAGTTGCTATGCCATTTTATATCTTGTTGTCATAGCAACTGGTTATATTCACCTCCCTTACACCTGAATCTCTCAGTCTGGTCACTGAAAATTACATGCAAATGTGAGCTTCTGTATTTTAGGGGAAGGGTGGGATGAATGGGGAACTTCTGATTTGCTTTTTGTCTGATAAGGAGGTTAAAATTCAGAAGACTAAGGAACAACTTCTGTATTGTGGAAGGTTAGAGAATAGTAAAACCCTGACTGGAAGCAAGAAACAGTGGCAGTGGAAAGGAAGGAGACAGGTCAATCCGTGGAGCCTGAGGAGGGACAGTAAGAAGGTGGTAGGGACTATCCCAGATGTAATCATGTCCTGAGGCTTTAATGTGGCAGGAGACTGTTAACCACCAGGGTTGCCCACTCAGAGCCTTGAAAGTGTCCATCGTTAGTCCTGCCTCAGCTTGCGGCAGCAACTTCCAGCACAGACTTGGAGCTAGAGGAGTCTCCTTCTGTCCTAGAGGTAGGAAATCACGCTGGGCTGAGAGAGTCTCTGCCCTCATCCCCTGCAGGGGTGGAAAAGAGAGATAAGGGTGTCTGTCTCACCTGAACTTGGAATCCATTTTCCCGTTTTTAAAAGCTGTAGGGACAATGACAATACTGTATTCAGCTACATTTTGGGTTTAATAGGCTTTTGTAGACCAGTCTGACAGGGACAGTATAAGGATTTCAACCATGGACTTTGGAGGCACGTGGATCTAACTTTAAATCCTTATAGGCTCTCTACTCATAGTGTGACCTTGGGCAAATTATTTGACCATTTAATGCCTTAGTTCTCTTATCCATAAGATTATTATATGTTTCTCATAGTGTTTCAATGACTTGCTGAGATTTTATATGTACAAAGCACTAAGCATAGTGTCTAACATGTAATAAATGGTTACTAGAGTAGTTAATGTAGTAAAATGCACTTTCCATTCTAACAAATGACTGACAGGGACTTCTCTTGCCAGCTACATCTACATGCAGTGGGTGAAAGGCTAGACTGAAGCACAGGACTTTTGATGCCCAGGACTGGCCTAACCTTTGACAAGTATTTAAATGAACATAATTTATTCAACACATCTTCAGTAGGGTCAAAGAAAACTCAACTTTCTCTTAGCAAAAATATGCCATGTTCTTTATGTTCAAACCAAGAAGATTATTATTTGTATTTACAATTATATAACATTTTAAATTTACTTAAAATTGTCTTATTTTACAGTTTTCAATAATATATAAGTAGATAACATTAATCATATTCACCATGAATAAAGATACCTTTCATGAGTTTAGTTATAGAATTTCTATAAAAATATGTACAGCAGGTCAAATTGATTTTTAATTACATATCTTTTGGGGTTATATGGATACTGATGTATGTCCCTTTATTTCATCTTTAACGAATCTGGCCCCTCTCATGAACTCCCACTTTATAACAATTAAAAAAAATTCACTGTTGATTCTATGTGACGCTTTTTCAACTCTGCCTTCATGATTTAAACAGTTCGTTTAGTAAATCTTAATATCTAGTGATAAAAATGGTCAGTCTCTGAGATTTTACGACTGTTTCCCCTTCCTTGTATCCTTCTGAGATTGTGTCTGGGTATTTGAGGAGAGAAATATGAGGCACAACCTTATGGTGTGTGTGTGTGTCGGGGGGGTGGCTGTCTTATGGCTCCGTGGTCTCTGGGATGATGGTCAGCATGATCACCCTTGTTGTTTTTTGTCCTGCATAACCCACAGTTTGCTCTTTCCTCTCTGCTGGTTAGAGCCCACCGTGGAGAGCAGATCCTAGGGTGACCTAATATACCAGTGTTCACACCTTTGTGTAATACCCTCTCGTTGAGTTGGGGTGAGACCTGTGAATTGCTTCTAATCAACAGAATGTGGCAAATGTGATGGGATGTCACTCCTGTGAGTAGGTTACGTTATATGGCAAAGGTGAAGTGATTTTGCAGATATAATCAAGGTTCCAAATGAGTTGATTTTGAGTAAATCAAAATGAAGATTATCCTGGATGGGCCTGATTTAATCTGGTGAAAGTGCTTGAAAGGACTGGCTCTCCCTGAGGTCAGTGCTCCAAGCAGCAGAGATTCTCCTTGTGGATTTGACGAGGAAGCCCATGTGGGGAGGACTGGAGGTGGTCTGTGGAACTGAAGGGTACCCTGAAGCCAACGGACAACAAAAATTCATGGCCCTCAGTACTAGACCACAATGAAATAGATTCTGCCGGCAACTTGATTGAGCTTGGAAGTGATACTTTGAGCCTCCAAATGAGACTACATTGAGCCAACATCTTGTAAGATCGTAAGTGGAGGACTCAAACTGTGCCTGGACTTCTCATCATAGAAACTGTAACATAAGAAAAGGGTGCTGTTTTAAGCTGCTCGATTTGTAGTGATCCATTATGCAGCAATAGAAAGCTGCTATGCCGGGGAAGACCTACCCTCCCAACAGCAGTTTCCTATCTGTAAAGTTAGCTGTGATTCTATTTAGTTGAGACCTGATCTTGGCTCTGCAGCCCTGGCTACAGGACCCCTTGTCCCGCACCATGGTGCTTCCTTCTGCCAGTCTTCTTGGCGGTTCCTTCAGCTACTTCTGTTGTCTCACCTGTGCCTCAGGAGAACTGGATAGCGCTATGTAGACTTGTGAAATCTCAGCGCCTCTCCATCTGACCAAACTACACTGACAAACAGATGTGGCAACTCAATTTGTTTGGTTGAAAGGCACACAAAAGATAATCTTTTTCAGGAGTCCTAAACAGAAAATAAGGCAAATATTTTTCTTCTGCCTTCAGTGTATGTTTACCTGTCTAATGCACAGAAACTAGGGCACATGCTTCTAGTTGTCTGGTTCCTTCTTTTCTTTTCTTCCACAATCTCCATGGGGAGGTTATGGTGGAACCTCTCACCTGCCCTCCAGCATTGCATTCTCTTTCTTTAATGGAACAACAAGTGACATGCCTTCATGATAACAGAAAGTTGTATTTTCTACCCTGTTGGAGAATTCTATGAGTTTGGCAACGCCAGTCTGAACTGGAAACTCCAGACTTGATTGATGTGCTAGAGGAGGAGACGAAAACATTTATACAACTCCCTCTCATTCATTAATTCACTCACTAAATATATGTTGGATGTCTACTATGTATCAGGCTCTGTTCATAAGGGATGCAGCAGTGAACAAAACAGAAAAAAAAACCTGTTTTCTTAGAGCTTACATTCCCTAAAATGAAAGCTTGACACACAAGGTTATTTCTGGCTGCACAATTTTATGTTGCAGATCAGAAGTTGGATAGTACTTCATTCTTTCTCTGTGCATTCTTTCCATGAAATCTCCTTTTTTGTCTCTAGTCAGATGCCAATTAAAGTGATGGTCTCATATTCAAAGGCAGAAGAAAAAATCCATCAATAATTTTGAAAATATTCCTGGGATGGTTAATACTGAGTGTCAACTTGTATTGATCCTGGGTGTGTCTGTGAGGGTCTTGCCAAGGAAGATTAACATTTGAGTCGGGGGGCTGGGGAAAGCAGACCCACTCGTAGTCAGCTGCCAGTGAATGTAAGCAGGCAGAAAAATGTGAAAAGGCGAGACTGGCCTAGCCTCCCAGCCTGCATCTTTCTCCCATGCTGGATGCTTCCTGCCCTCAAACATCGGACTCCAAGCTCTTCAGTTTTCAGGCTCAGACTGGCTGTCCTTGCTCCTCAAGCTTGCAGACAGCCTATTGTGGGACCTTGTGATCATGTAAGTTAATACTTAATAAACTCCCCTGTATATATGTGTGTGTATATAAATACATATCCTATTAGCATATGTACACATGTATAGTATGTATACATGTGCATGTATATATATGTGTGTGTGTATAAATACATGTCCTATTAGTATATATGCACATATATAGTGTGTATATATGGGTATATACAATTGAGAGGTGTATATGTATACATATATATTATGTATATATATGTATATATACATATAAAGTATGTATACATGTGTGTGTATATACATATATTTTATTAGTTCTGTCCCTCTAGGGAACCCCAACTAATACAATTGCCATCATTGAAGATGTTTAAAAATGGTTATTCTTCTGAATTTATTGTTAGAAAGTTAATTTTTTTTCTGTAGTTCTTTTTCACCTTTATGGCTTTTTTTGGGGGGTTGTTTTACAAACAAGACAATGTATTAGAATAAAATTTCAATAATAAAACAAGTGATGTGTTTCCAGGAAACTGCGCTGTGTCATTCCGTGTTTCCTCAGAATTCAGCTGCTTGACAACTTTGGTCCAAAGTAACGATCAGCTGGCAAGTCTCAGGTTGCTTCTGTGGCTGTGGTTGCATCGTGAGTTTTGCACACGTATGCTGCAAAAATAATCAAGGTCAAGTGGCTATTGATGAGAGGCTTTTTGTTTCAGATTAATTTTATTGAAAAAAATTTCACTTAGGGCACTATGTTGGCAGGAGTAAGGCCAGTTTCCATTTCATCAATTGTATAATGAGTTGTATGTGAAAATGTGAGATAATGGGTATACTATTTTAATTTATTCCAGTGATGGTTTTGTATTCCTAAAAGATTAGTGCTTGAATGAGCCATGCTTCATCTGTCCTCTGTGTGTATTTATGTGGCATTGTAAAAACATGGGAGATGGTAAAAACATGTTGGGGATTCATGTGGTGATTCCATTATTACATTTCATCTAGTTAGTAGTTAAACCAGAATATTGCGTTGGCATATATTTGTGGATTTATTTCTATTATCTACTGGATACTATACTATTTTCAGCAACATGATAGCCTTTATAACTTATGATACACTTAACTGGAAAAAGAAGGAGAATTCAGTGAGGACTCTAGGAAATGTAAGCTTTCTTTATACTACAAGGTGTGTGCCAGGTACCTTTTCATGTAAAAACATTAGTACAGAAAATTCAGGCCGGAGTTTTAAAAAGTAAAATGGCAAAGTGCAACCCAATGTCATTCAGAAAACTTGGAACACTCTAACTCAGTTATATTGTCTGCCATGGGTTGGAAAATTCCAATTTTCACATTCTTCACTGGCATAGCAACTGTGAACAGAAGGTAACCAAGGCAGCTTATGTGATATGCCAAAGTGTATTTCCATCTGGAGTAATATGGCAGATAAGAGAGAGACCTAGTTGATTTTCTAAATATACTACATTAACACCCCCTCACTTGGGGACTATTAAATAGGTAAATAGACATCTAGGGCACAGATGGAATGAGGAAGAGAATTAACTGAATAAATAAAACATAGACAAGAGGTTGTGGTCTTGTTAGAACATTAATCGTTATTTGGAAATAAAATTTCAATTATAGCACAATATTTAAAAACTGCAGTTATAAGTAATGAATTTTCTCCCAATTGGAATCTTCTCTAAGCTCATGGTTTAGCAAATACAGGAGTTGTGAGAAATGCAGATGGTGATATGTACCAGAAACAGGCAAAAACCTGACAACTTCCAGTAATATAATGTGAAGACAATTTGTATTATTTGGTGTTTGGGGAGGTTTGTGTGTTGTTTTTATTGTACGTTGTTTAGACAGATGTTGGAGTCCTGGTTGGATTGTGGAAACTCTGATGCTACAGTAACGATGGGCCAAGATAGATAAACTGATAGTGAGACAGAGAGAGCCAAGGTGGCAACTACCAACAGAAAGAATGGTTTTCCGGTTCCTGGGAGCGGAGAGGGTTTGGTTTCTGATACGCCTCAGGTGGAGGGCAGGTAAGACCGTAGATATTTGCTTCAGGACAATGTGATTTTCCAGAAGGGGAGGTACAACAGGCCAAGTTTTCATGGAGGAGAGCCAGCAACAAAAGAAAAGGAAATGACTGTTTAAAGAGGAGCTGACAGATGATTTCTGGTTATTTTTTAAGACTTGGCGTATAAAGCGAAGTCCTGGCAAAGCTGAGAAAGAACACAGAAGCAAGTCTTGCTGCTGGGTTTTGCATAAATGTTAGGAAAGAAGAAAAAGCATGTGGTCAAGGACAAAGATAATGGTTTTGCAGATTAAGGTCACTTGAATTCTCAAGGCTGAGAAGCAGTGTATCCACATAATGTGTAATATGCTGATATGAAGTATTTTCAGCTATTTAAACACTCATACTTTTCTAACTTCTTAGTCTGTTTTTTTTTCCATAGTACTTACCACAATCATATTATATTTATCTATTTACTATCTTTATAAGAGCAGGGATTTGTTTTGGTTCATTTACGTGTGTTGAATAGTATCCGACACATAGTAGATACTGAAATAAGTGCATTTATGTATAATTGTGATTAATGCTTATCCTGTAAGTCCAATACTTTACAGAGTTCTGAGAAAGAACTAGGCAAAGAGCAGAGAAATGTGCTTAGGAGGTGTGGTGGTTTTGAAAGATGCCCACAAATTCTCTGATACTCCTCTCTTCAAAATATGGGACCTAATTCCCCTTCCCTTGAGTGTGAGCTGTAAAAGACATTGTGGCTTTTCCTTATTCTCTCTGTTTTACTCACTCGCTGTTTACCCACCTTGGGGGAAGCCAAATGCCATGTCCTGAGGATACTCAAGCAGCCTTATGGAGAGGCCCAGGTGGCAAAGAACTGAGGCCTCCAGCCAACAGCCAGTGAAAGATGAGGCTTCTGCCAACACACGCATGAGCAAGCTCAGAAGTGGATGCTCCCGCTTCAGTGAACTGATGGCTGACTGCAGTCCCTGCCAGCAATTTGTTTGTGACTTCATGAAAGATGCTGAGCCAGAACCACCCAGCTAAGGTGCTTCTGAATCCCTGCCCCCTACAACTGAGATATTAAATGTTTGTTGTTAGGCCACTATGTTTGAGGGCAATTTGTTATGCAGCGAATAACTACTGTAGGTGGGAATCTGCCACTTAGAAATAGTTCATAAAACTGTTTCTGGGAGACTAAAGAAAAATTGCATGGATGGGAATGTACCCATTGATTCCTGCATATATTAATTTGTTTTCCTTTAGTCTTTTTAAAACAGAAGACTATTTTCTTACATTTTTATAACAGTCTGCAATGCTCAGAATCTTGTACATTATGAATGGCTAACAAATGATGACGATAAGTTTTGCATTTTTATGATAAAATTCTCAGAAAGGACAAAAAGCAGTTTCTACATCATGACATCCTTCCTTTCTTCAGTTCAGTTCCATTTATGTAGAATAAAATATGTCACATCTGGGGAATGAAGAAACATGATTTTGTGTGTGTGTGTGTGTGTGTGTGTGTGTGTGTGTGTGTGTGTGTGAACAACCTCCAACAACCACGTCACAGCTTCTTTCTAGGGCTGCTTTTCAAACTCTCATCACACACATACACAGCTTGAAAATATATGCATAAAACCCCAGAATTAAACAGCTTCAAGATGATTAGTGTTTTTTCCATAACATCTGCTGAAAACACAATCCTTACCTGATACAGATTAACTCCTGGTCAGATATATTTGGTGCAGAAATATGTTTTATTTTAACTAACAAATAAGACATTTCAAAATTTGAATGCAGAATTTAAAATATTAGATATTGTTCATAAACCTGGAAATAACTTCCCTTAGATTTTTGAAGAAAAAATATTTAATCCCTTTCTGAGAACTTGTTATGCCGTAATCTCTTTCTCAGGAATCAGAAATGGAAATACTCCCATGAAGTCATCTATCTTAAATCTGGGCAGTGTTTGGCTTTGGGGTCGCAGCGATCTGGGTCACATCATTTACAAGTTATAGGACCCTGGGCAAATAATTAAGCCTTGCTGACACCTGGTTTTCCCATCTGTAGCATCTCTTGTCTTCATTCACTATAACAGTTCAGTGGATGATAATGACGATGATATACGCTCTATATTTGAAGCCAGTGCACATGGAGACGGGTTGTTAGATTGACACTTAAAATGATCTTTAAATTGGAAAAAATGATTCTATTTCTTCTCCTGACAAAATGGGATTATTCTAAAGGGGCAAAAGAGCATGGCTTCAATTATAGGCCAATAATTTAATAATATAAGCATGTTATGCAGAAAGGTTAAGTGGGCGCAACAAGAACTTGAGGTTAGCTTTGGCTGCTACTGGAATGTGTCCGCAGCGGCATGGCACAAAAGAGCATGGCAGTGTTCCATCACTCTTGGTGTGTGTCAGGCATGTTTTAGGGTACAAATCCAATCTAGGTTTAGTTGTATATTTAAAAGTTGTTGTTAAATATGAGTGATGCAGATGGGATGTATGTGTATGTGTACTGGTGATGCAGACGGTATGTATGTGTGTGGTGCTAAAGAGAAGGGAATTGTTTAAACAGCTGCTACTGAGTCCTTATAGGAAAGATGATATTGACCGGGATGGCGTTTCTCAGCAAAAGTTAGATGGGTGTGACTTAATTACATCTTGACAAATCTAGATTTTCCAGATGGAAACATGTCTATGCTTGATACTTTCCCACCCGTGAGGAGATGAGGATTTTCCTCTCATCTTTACGCTCATACCCTGACTAGCTAGTAGTGTGAAATGGATTTAGGAGTGATGAAGTTGCCTTAGCCTCAGTGGCGGGCCAGAGCAATGTGAAAAATACATTTTAAAAAAAACACTCACACCAGTTAACAATTACTCAATACTAAACTATGTGCCAGGCCACATTGTTTACACACAGCATGTAGCTTGGCACCCCTCACCTCTCCACCTCCTGCCCCAGCCAGCTTAAGGGGAGGTGGTATTTGTGGCTACCATGGGCAGGATGGCAGTCATGCTATGCGTTACCATTTCACCTCAGTGACCCCAATTGCCTCACGTTTTACTATCTGTTAGCATTGTAGAATCTCTCTGTCTTGGATTTCACCCACGGTACACTCCGGACCTCCTCCATCAACTATTTTTTTCTTTCTGCTTCTTTGTACAAATGACTGACTGTTATTGAAGAAAGTCATTTAACTTTGGTGTCTCAATCTCACGCAGAGGCAGCCCTGCATTGAAGGTACCTTGATCTAAGCATTGCAGACAGGGCATAGTGAACAAATAAAAGACGCCTGCCATCGTTGAAATTCTAGTAGGAGGACAGGCAGTAAGCAATATAACAAAGTAAAATCTACAGCATGAGAGAGAGTGGTGAGTACTGAGGAGGAGAATAAGGCAGGAAACAGCAATAAGAGGTGAGGCCGCTGGAGAAGGACTTGCAGGTTTATGTATTAATAGAATGACCAGAGAAGGCCTCACTGAGAATGCGGTGTTTGAATAAACAGTTGCAGGAGGTAAAGAACAGATCATTGCAATAATCTCAGCTGGGTCTCACTTATGAGGAACATCATCTAGCATTATCTTATCTGCCTCATTTTGACTATGCGTCATATACCACTGAGCTTTCCCAAGTTCCCTTCTTTAAGCCTCGACGTCACCCCTGCATCATCCCTGCCAGCTCGTTATCTTGAGATCAGCACACTTCTTTCTTTATCTGGTAGGGCTGACTACCCAGCATTTATTCTGCTGATATTTATTAAAAGCTAGTCACACAGAATAATCAAATACTCCTGATCTCCTGGAGCTAATGTTTTACTCATCTTATATTCTAGCATCACTCCCTATTCTACTTTACTCCTCTCTTCTCGAGAATGTCTCCGTATTTATCTGTTGCTTACTTACAACTATTTAAAAGAAGTACCTAACCCTTTTCCACCTATTTGTGCCATTGATCCCAACAACTTCTGCCTTTTCCTGGAACATAGGGTCGTCAGCAAAGCTCTTTTCGTTTGTCAAATCTCCAGTCTCCTGCTTTTGCTAGCTGCTCACTTCCATACAGCCTGCAGATGTGCACAGGACACTCCACTCCAAAAAACCTACTTTTGATTCTCCTTCCATTTATAAGTAAATAGTGCTCACCTTCCTTCCCTTGACAAGCATCTTGAAAGCCTTAATGGCACTGTTTCCATCTGTTTATCATTAGGTTACTGCAGTTTCAAGTGGAAAATCAGAACACATGGTGTGTAATGGGATAGAATAAACTATAATTGGGACTGATCCAGAGAATCCAGGGCTTCCTGTCTATGAACTGAGCCCACCCATAATTTTACTGAAAATGCTCCCTCAATATTCCTCAATACCTTCTATCAATGACTCAAAAACATTTTTCTTACCTCATTGCCCTTGAACACTGTAAACATGTACAGTGGTTGATGTTCTTTGTTGACATCTTTTTTTCTCAGTATGTGGCAGCGGACCATATCAACTAGCCCTCCTCTCTTTTATGGCTTCCTTTCCTTCACTGGCTTCTGTTGCTCTTCCCCCACCAGACTGCACATTCTTTAGTGCTTTACTCATGATCCCTTTCTCTCTGCTTGATGAAGAAATTAATTTCATGTCTTTAAGTGGTTGCTTGACACTCTGCTTTGTATCCAAAATCCTGACTTTTCTCTAAAAGTAGCCCAACATTTCCAATTATTTGCGGAACATTTCTACAATTATCTCCAATTTAACACGTTTTAGGTTAGATCACTATCTGTCAGGTCCTCTCTCAAACTGGTCCATCTTCGTTTCTGTGGATGCCTTTACCTGTTCAGGCATCCAGGCTTTAATCGTTAGCGGGAATTTTGACTCCATCCTTTGTCTTTCTCTCAACAATTTAACCATTGCCTTGACCCTCTCATCACTCCTCCAGGTGAACTTTGCTCAGTATCTTGTTTGTTTCATTCACAATTTGTAAATGGTTTTAAAACTTGCTCATAACCTTTTTTATTCCTTTGTCAGAATGTAGGTTTGTGAGATTATACACCATATCTATTTGAACATATTCAACATTTTAACTCCAGCTCCTGGCACAATGCTCATTATGGGGTAGTTCTCAATAAATGTCTGCTGAATAAAGAAAGAAGTAGGATCTTGCTAAATATTTCGCAGGGATGTCTCCAATCTTTGTTCCTTTGAATTGCCATCTCCACCGCTTTATTTCAGTCCTTATTACTGACGCTGAGGTTGTTGTAATACCTTTCTAAATGATCCTTGTCCTCATTCCTTCCTCTGAACAATCTCTGCTACAAATAGTGATCAGAATTCTCCCCCTTTTGTGAAAAGCAAAACTTGTCAAAAAACTTTCTTAGAGAAAAAAAATTAGTGCTCCTCTGTAGCTGACTATTGAAGGTCTTCTACACTTAGTGCCAGCTTACTTTTCCATCACTGTCTCCAATAATCTCCCAGTTACACAATTCTGTATAGCAAGAGTTCACTGGTGTAGGACCAGTTATGTAGTTTCTAGTTACCTTTGATCAGGAGTTATTATTCCTGGGAAAGTGATTTTGACAAAGAGTCTAAAGACTGAATGATCATTACTAACTCTGTAATTATGAGGAATTAATAATGTAAGCTAGAACATTATGTTTACATTCAGACTCTTCTTTAGAATCTGTTTTACCAAGACGGGGAAGGAGAAGTATTGTAGGATTAGAATTAGGAAAATATCCTACGAATACATTGTAGGTATGGAGGAGGAGCTATAATCATAATTGCAAAACTGACAGAAAAGTACATGAATATATAGTTAACTCCACGAGTAGCAGGCAGGAAGCAAGTCTGTGCTCTTGGGAGGTTGACTGGAGCAAGTAGGCTCTGGAATAAACTTAAAGTATACTTGGATAATCATTTTTTCTTGTGAAAGTACGATTTCAGAACCTCATTAGTTTCATTTAGAGTAAGGTTACTTGAGTGTGGATGGAATTAATGATGTGGCATATTGCTGACCAGAAATGATCCTACACTACATGTGGAATAAACGTTTGTTAAATAAATTAAGGGCTTGTCTAGGAACATTATTTGGCATAGCAATTGAAGAAAGATAATTGTATTAGTTCATTCATGCATTGCTATGAAGAAATAAATACCTGAGATTGGATAATTTATAAAGAAAAAAGTTTTAATTGGGTCATGGTTCTGCAGGTTACATAGGAAGCATGATTCTGGCATCTGCTTTGCTTCTGGGGAGGCCTCAGGAAACTTAGTCATGGCAGAAGGTGAAAGGGGAGCAGAAATGTCTCATGGTCAGAGCAGGAGCAAGAGATAGAGGGGGAGGTGCCACACACTTTAAAACAAACAGATCTCATGGGGACTTACTATCACGAGGGCAGCAAGGAGACAGGACTTAATAAACCATTCATGAGAAATCTGTCCCCATGATCCAATCACCTCTCACCAGGACCCATCTCCAAACCTGGGAATTACAATTCAACATGAGGTTTAGGCTGGGAAAACATCCAAACTGTATCAAAATGTGATTGGGGAAGTCAGTGATTTGCAGTTCTAGGAGGGAGCAGATTAAAAAAATTCAATGGCACAGTAATATGGTGCATATATAACTGATACATAAATTGAATATTTATTGAATGAAGAAAATGTAGAGAAGACATTGGTTGGAATGCAAGACTTTGAAAGCCTGTAGGGCTGGTTGGGATACTGATCTTCTACTTGCTTTCTTTATGGGCCTTCGAAACCACCCAATTTAGTGCCTAGTACTGTTCATTTCACTTTATATCTGGTCAACAAATGGTAACTAGTATTTAGCTGAGAATTCTAGGGAATATCTCCCTGGAAATATTCAAGAAGAAAATAAATAATTGATGATACAGGTAGTTTAGATTTCCTCACTTCTCTGAAGATAATCCAGGTAATTTTTTATGTTCCATCACAAGTATAAAATAGCATTTTATGTGAAATACACAAGCCAGTTTCAAATAGCAGGGCATGATTATTGTTTTGGTGACTTTATCTTAAATTTGGAGACATGGAATTAAATTGTAAGTAAAAACATTGCCTGCCAATTGAACCACACACACTGAGTAAAAGAACATCATTAGGATGGAAAGAGAGGATAATATTTCTGTTCTTACAGAAAAGCAGGGGGATGTGGATGAGGCATGTTGCCCAGATGACAGCCTATGGGATGACTTTTAGTGGTTGATGGTTCATTTCCAGAAAGCTCTGTTATTAATGACCGATTGTCTTCTGTTTTCATCCTAGTAGATTGTTAGAAGTATTTGTTTTCCTCGCATTCCAAAGAGTAATTACTGAGTAAAGCTAAGGAATCTTGAGACACACAATTTGAACTTTTTGGGAAACATTTTAAAATAGCCTTATAGAGTAATAATTTTTTTCTAAATTATTTAATATGCTTTAATGGTTAATAAATCACATTCACCTGAAAGGATGCATGCAGCGAGTATCCCATCTACATGGGCTTAAAATTTGTATTATTTGGCTATATCAACCACTGTTCACTAAAAGGTTAATGATATTTCATGACTTTCCAGTGAAGATACTCTCTACAATTCATGTCTATACCAACAATATAATTTTACATGTCTCAGAGTGAAACGTAGGAGACTAATAGTTTTTTCTTTACTGCAACATACTTTTTTTTAAAAAAATATATTTTGTTGCACTTTAGGTTCTGGAGTACATGTGCAGAACATGCAGGATTGTTGCATAGGTACATACACGGCAATGTGGTTTGCTGCCTCCATCCCCCTGTCACCTATATCTGGCATTTCTCCCCATGTTATCCCTCCCCAATCTTCCTACCCCTTGCTGTCCCTCCCCTTGGCTCCCACAACAGACCCCAGTGTGTGATGCTCTCCTCCCTGTGTCCATGTGTTTTCATTGTTCAACACTCACCTATGAGTGAGAACATGTGGTGTTTGATTTTCTGTTTTTGTGTCAGTTTGCTGAGAATGATGGTTTCCAGATTCATCCATGTCCCTACAAACGACACGAACTCATTGTTTTTTTGTGGCTGCATAGTCTTCCATGGCATATATGTGCCACATTTTCCCTGTCCAGTCTGTCATCGATGGGCATTTGGGTTGGTTCCAGGTCTTTGCTATTGTAAACACTGCCGCAATGAACATATGTGTGCCTGTGTCTTTGTAATAGGATGATTTATAATCCTTTGTATATATACCCAGTAATGGGATTGCTGGGTCAAATGGAATTTGTATTTCTAGATCCTTGAGGAATCACCATACTGTCTTCCACAATGGTCGAACTAATTTACACTTTCACCAATAGTATAAAAGTGTTCCTATTTCTCCACATCCTCTGCAGCATCTGTTGTCTCTGGATTTTTTAATGATCACCATTCTAACTGGTGTGAGATGGTATCTCAATACAGTTTTGATTTGCATTTCTCTAATGACCAGTCATGATGAGCATTTTTTCATATGTTTGTTGGCCTCATATATGTCTTCTTTTGAAAAGTGTCTGTTCATGTCCTTTGCCCACTTTTGGATGGGTTGGTTGGTTGGTTTGTTTTTCTTGTAAATCTGTTTTAGTTCTTGGTAGATTGTGGATATTAGCGCTTTGTCAGATGGGTAGATTGCAAAATTTTTTTCCCATTCTGTTGGTTGCCAGTTCACTCTAATGATTATTTCTTAAGCTGTACAGAAGCTCTGGAGTTTAATTAGATCCCATTTGTCTATTTTGGCTTTTGTTGCCAATGCTTTTGGTGTTTTAGTTATGAAGTCCTTGCCTATGCCTATGTCCTGAATAGTTTTGCCTAGGTTTTCTTCTAGGGTTTTTATGGTGTTAGGTCTTAGGTTTACATCTTTAATCCATCTGGAGTTAATTTTACTGTAAGGTTTCAGGAAGGAGTCCAGTTGCTGCTTTCTGCCCATGGCTAGCCAGTTTTCCCAACACTATTTATTAAACAGGGAATTCTTTCCCCATTGCTTGTTTTGGTCAGGTTTGTCAAAGATCAGATGGTTGTAGATGTGTGGCATTGCCTCCGAGGCCTCTGTTCTGTTCCATTGGTGTATATCTCTGTTTTGATACCAGTACCATGCTGTTTTGATTACTGTAGTCTTGTAATATAGTTTGAAGATAGGTACCATTATGCCTCAAGCTTTGTTCTTTTTGCTTAGACTTGACTTGGCTATGCAGACTCTCTTTTGGTTCCATATCAAGTTTAAGGTGTATTTTCCCAGTTCTGTGAAGAGGGTCATAGGTAGGTTGTTGGGGATAGCATTGAATCTATAAATTGCTTTGGGCAGTGTGGCAATTTTCACAATATTGGTTCTTCCTAACTGTGAGCATGGAATGTTTTTCCATCTGTTTGTGTCCTCTCTTAATTTCTTGAGCAGTGATTTGTAGATCTCCTTTAAGAGGTCCTTTACATCCTTTGCTAATTGTATTCCTAGGTATTTTATTCTCTTTGCAGCAATTATGAATGGCAGTTTGTTCTTGATTTGGCTCTCTTTCAGTCTGTTATTGGTGTATAGGAATGCTTGTGATTTCTGCACATTGATTTTGTATCCTGAGACTTAGCTCAATTTGCTTATCAGTTTAAGGAGATTTTGGGCTGAGATGATGGGGTCTTGTAAATATACAATCATGTTGTCTGCAAATAGAGACAAATAGAGACAATTCTCCTTTCCTAATTGAATGCTCTTTATTTCTTTTTCTTGCCTGATTGCTCTGGTTAGAACTTCCAATACTATATTGAATAGGAGTGGTGAGAGACGATATCCTTGTCTAGTGCCAGATTTCAAAGGGAATGCTTCCAGTTTTTGTCCATTCAGTATGATATTGGCTGTGGGTTTGTCATAAATAGCTTTAATTAATTTGAGATATGTTCCATTGATACCTAGTTTATTGAGAGTTTTTAGCATAAAGTGCTGTTCCATTTTGTTGAAGGCCTTCTCTGCATCTGTTGAGGCAATCATGTGGTTTCTGTCTTTGGTTCTGTTTATGTGTTGGATTACGTTTATAGACTTGCGTATGTTGAACCAGCCTTGCATCCCCAGGATGAAACCTACTTGATCGTGATGGATAAGCTTCTTGATGTGCTGTTGCAGTCAGTTTGCCAGTATTTTATTGAAGATTTTTGCGTCTGTGTTCATCATGGATATTGGCCTGAAGTTTCCTTTTTTCTGTTGAGTCTCTGCCAGGGTTTGGTATCAGGATGATGTTGGTCTCATAAAATGATTTGGGAAGGATTCCCTCTTTTTCGATTGTTTGGAATAGTTTCAGAAGGAGTGGTACCAGCTCCTCTTTGTATCTCTGGTATAATTTGGTTGTGAACCCATCTGGACCTAGGCTTTCTTTTTGTTGGTAGGCTATTAATTGCTGCCTCAACTTTAGGCCTTGTTATTGATCTATTCAGGGTTTCAACTTCCTCGTGGTTTAGGCTTGGGAGGATGCAAGTGTCCAGGAATTTATCCATTTCTTCCAGGTTTACTGGTTTATGTGCATAGAGTTGTTTGTCATAATCTCTGATGTTAGTTTGTATTTCTGTGGAATCAGTGGTGATATCCCCTTTATCATTTTTTATTGCATCTATTTGATTCTTCTCTCTTTTCTTATTATTAATCTGGCTAGTGGCCTGTGTATTTTGCTGATCTTTTCAGAAAACCAACTCCTGGATTTATTGATTTTTTTGAAGGGTTTTTTGTATCTCTGTCTCCTTCAGTTCTGCTCTGATCTTAGTTATTTCTTGTCTTCTGCTTGCTTTTAGTTTTTTTGATCATGCTCCTCTAGCTCTTTCAATCATGATGATAGGATGTCAATTTTAGATCTTTCCTTGCTTCTCATGTGGGCATTTATTGCTATATATTTTCCTCTAGAGACTGCTTTAAATGTGTCCCAGAGATTCTGGTATGTTGTGTCTTCGTTCTCATTGGTTTTGAAGAACATCTTTATTTCTGCCTTCATTTCATTGTTTATTCAGTCAACATTGAAGAGCCAGTTGTTCAGTTTCCATGAAGTTGTGAAGTTCTGAGTGAGTTTCTTAATCCTGAGGTCCAATTGATTGCACTTTGGTCTGAGAGGCTGTTTGTTATGATTTCCATTCTTTTGTATTTGCCGAGGAGTGATTTTCTTCCAATCATGTGGTCAGTTTTAGAGTAGGTGCAATGTGATGCTGAGAAGAATGTGTATTCTGTGGATTTGGGGTGGAGAGTTCTGTAAATGTCTATTAGGTTTGCTTGGTCCAGATCTGAGTTCAAGTCCTGGATATCCTTGTTCAGTTTCTGTCTCATTGATCTGTCTAATTTTGACAGGGTGTGTTAAAGTCTCCCACTATTATTGTTTGGGTGTCTAAGTCTCTTGGCAGGTCGTTAAGAACTTGCTTTATGTATCTGGGTGCTCCTGTATTAGGTGCATATATATTTAGGATCATTAGCTCTTCTTATTGAATTGATCCTTTTACCATTATGTAATGCCCTTTGTCTCTTTTGATCTTTGCTGCTTTAAAGTCGATTTTATCAGAGACTAGGATTCCAACTCCTGCTTTTTTTTGTTCTCCATTTGCTTAGTAAATCTTCCTCTATCCCTTTATTTTGAGCCTATGTGTGTCCTTGTACGTGAGACAGGTTTCCTGGATATAGCATACCAATGGGTCTGGACTTTTTATCCAATTTGTCAGTCTGTGTCTTTTGATTGGGGCATTTAGCCCATTTACATTTAGGGTTAATATTGTTATGTGTGAATTTGATCCTGCCATTTTGATGCTAGCTGGTTGTTTTGCCCATTAGTTGATGCAGTTTCTTCATTGTGTCAATGGTCTTTACCACATGGTATGTTTTTGGAGTGGCTGGTACTGGTTGTTCCTTTCTATGTTTAGTGCTTCTTTCAGGAGCTCTTATAAGGCAGGCCTGGTGGTGACAAAATCACTCAGCAATCGCTTGTCTATAAAGGATTTTCTTTCTCCTTTGCTTATGAAGCTTAGTTTGGCTGGATATGAAATTTTAGGTTGAAAATTCTTTTCTTTAAGGATGTTGAATATTGGCCCCCACTGTCTTCTGGTGTGTAGGGTTTCTCCTGAGAGACCTGCTGTGAGTCTGATGGGTTTCCCTTTGTGGGTAACCCAACCTTTCTCTCTGGCTGCCCTTAGAATTTTTTCCTTCATTTCAACCCTGGTGAATCTGAAGATTATGTGTCTTGGGGTTGCACTTTCTGAGGAATATCTTTGTGGTGTTCTGTGTATTTCCTGGACCCGAATTTTGGCCTGCCTTGCTACTTTGGGTAAGTTCTGGATAATATCCTGAAGAGTGTTTTCCAGCTTGGATTCTGCTTGAGGAGACAGTCTGTCCCTTATAGGAGCTCAAGTGCTGTGCCTGGAGCTTCGTTATTCTGTTCAGAGTTGTTGGGCAGGTATGTTTAAGTCTGCTGTAGCAGAACTCATAACCACCTTTTCCCCCAGGTGCTTGTCCTGGGAAGGTCTGGCTTTATTTATAAGTTCCTGATGTGCTGCTGCCTTTTTTCAGAGATGCCTTGCCCAACAATGAGGTAGCCTAGTCACAGTCTTCCAGCAGCAGCATTGCTGAGCTGCTGTGGGCTCTGTCCAGCTACTGTATGAACTTCCTTGCGGTTTTGTTTACAGAGGTATAGTTAGAACTGCCTCGGAAATGGCGGTCTGCCTCAGGAATGGCAGACTGCCTCAGCAATGGTGGACTGCCTCAGTAGTGGTGGACTACCTCGATAATGGTGGATGCCCTTCCCCCCCCACGGGGCTGGACCACCCTGGCTCTCACTGTGCTTACTGCGAAACTCTCAGTCCAGAGTGTTTCAGATTGCTGGTCTTTGTCGGGGTGGGACCTGCCGAGCCAGATCACCTGGCTCTCTGTTTCAGCCCCCCCTTTTTTTTTTCAGTTGAATGGGCAGCTCTGTCTCCCAGGCATTCCAGCCACCAGTTGAAATGGCTGCCCAGATTTGTGTGAGGTTTTTTTTTTTTTTTTTTTTTTTTGCAGAGACCCACTGTGTTGGCTGAAACAGCCATGCTGGAAACTCACAGCACTTTTCAGCCCGGGAATCTCCTGGTCTGTGGGTAGTAAAAACTCATTTGGAAATGTAGCGATCACTCACCCTCTGTGCTGTTCTCACTAGGAGCTGAACTCCAGAGCTGTTCCTATTCAGTCTTCTTGGATATGACCCTTACTGCAACATACTTTAAGCTACAGAACATTTAAAGATTCATATACTCTGGAGAATATTTTATATTATGAAAGAAAATGCATAAATTTCCATAACATTCATGATATGTGGAAGGGTAACTACATTATTTGTTTCTTAGATCTATAGTACGGCTCCCCTCCTCTTGTATAATAGCTTGAGGTTTGGAAAATACATCTTGCTTTAGGAAGTTATGTTTTTTAACAAACCCATATTTATAAATTAGGTACATTTTGTTCTAAAGAATATACCATAAGTTACATAATATGAATCTGGGAGTCAGAAGCCCTTCTGGTCCTGCTTTTGTTAAATATTGGTTGCTTTAATCAAAGAAAATAGCCTAATTTATTTGTGTCTCATTTTCTCATCCATATAATGGGGATAGTAATATATTTATTTATCTTACATACCTAGTATAAAGATAACATTAGAAATGATTTGGAAATGGTTTGTAAAATTCAGGTTTGACCGAATTAATGGTGCCTTTTATTATTATTTGTCTTAATTTAAATGTAACTTCTAGCTATCTGTATTTTAAAGAGTAATGTTATAATAGTAAACAAGTTTTTATTCCAATTGAAAGTGACCCAGAGCCATGACTCCAAACTGTAATTTAGTTCCTGTTCCCATTGTCTAATGAGTAAGTATGATGAAATTACATGTTATCAAAGAGTTCTGGATTTGTTGGAATCGGATTTTGTAGAAAATTGCATAGGGACTGTTTTAGTCAGAGTTTTCCAGGGAGACAAAACTCATAGAATATCTATCAATCAATCAGTCAGTCAGTCAATCAATCATCTATATCTGCCTGAGGGAGAGAGAGAGAGGGGAGAATGGACTTATTAGGGTAATTGGCTAATTTGATTATGGAGACAGAGAAGTTTCGTGATAGGTGGTCTGCAAGTCTAAAGGCTTTAGAACCAGTGAAGCTGATGGTGTAACTCAGGCTAAAGCTGAAAGCCCAAGAGCCTAGGAACTGCTGGTGTGAGGCCTGTAGTCCAAAAAACCTGGAAAGCTCAGAGTTCTGACATTTAAGAGCAGAAAACTAGGAGTGTCCTGGCTCAGTTAAAGACAGAGCAAGAATATGCTCCCCCTCTGCCTTTTTGTTACACTTAGGACTCAGCTTATTGAATGACAACTGTCCACATTGAGGGTGGAATTTCCCCACTCAGTTCACTGACTGACATGCCAGTCTTCTCTGGAAACACCCTCATAGAAATTCCTGGGACAGCCCAATCATACTAATCAAGTGCCAGACCACCTAAATTTCCCTTTTAGCAGAAGAGGGATGGGCCCAGTGCCTATTGAAGCATTGAGAATAATCAATACAATGATTGAGAATAAATAATAGTTTACTACCTCTCTGGATATTAACTCAAGTTGACACCAAAATTAACCATGACAGGGACTAAGGTCACTCTCTTTGATATTCAAATTACTAAAATATCTTTGATGGATGTAAGCAGCTCCAGTGAAGTTCAGCTGCAAGAAAGTACCATCTCCTAAAAAAGAAAAAAACTCATTATATAGCAAGGCGGCTCTGAAGCAGTATCTGGGATTGCCAGCAGGTCATTGGGTGTTGAGAAGGAATGGTTTCAGGTATCAGATGAGAATAAGAATGTGAAGCTTTTTTCTTAGCAATCCACCTTACTGTGAACACAATCTGAGGAAACTGGCTGTGTGTGCTTGAAATGAAAGATTATAACAATCAGCGAAAAAATGGCCTCCTTCTGCAGTCTGAGGAAACCTTGCTACCTGGGCAGGATCTGGACCAGCAGCATGTGGCAGTGATCAAAGCAAATATCTTAGCCCCAACGAACCTCCAGCTCTCTAGGTGTTGTCAGGTAGAGAAGCTGGCACATTGGCACTGGCAGGGATAAATGGAGGGATCTTTTTAATCAACATTTTGACTGTCTGTAACTTGTTCAGTGGCAACAGCAGCATCGGATGATTCATATCTATAGATATGCAGTACTTGCTCAGCTTTAATGTGGATATGAATCATCTGGAGTGCTTTTTAAAATGCAGATTTTAATTCATTGGATATGGGGTGAATTCTGAAATTCCAAATTTCTAACAAATTCCCAGGTGATGTGAATATGGATGGTCTGAGGACCACACTTTTGATAGCAGGGTGTGGTAGATAACTTTACGTCTCTCAAGAAGTTCCCATACCCTAATCTCCAGGACTATGAGTATGTTACCTTACATGGCAAAAGGAACTTTACAGATATAATTAAGTTTGCTAATTTATTGATGGGGAGATTCTCCTGGATTATTTGAATGGGTCCAGTGGAATTATATAAACTCTTGAACAGAGAGCAGAAAAGAAGAGGAAGTCAGAGATTGTATGTGTCAGAAGGAGTTGACATACCATCGCTAGCTTGAAGATGGAAGAACCACGTGGAGTTCTGCCAACATCCTGAATGAGCTTGGAAGTGGATTATTTTCCAGGGCATCCAGAAAGGAACTCAGCCCTCCTGACACCTTGATTTTGGCCTTCTGAGACCCGGGGGATCCAGCTGAGCTATTTGTCGCCCAGACATCTGACCCATAGAAAGTGTAAGGTGATAAGTGAATATGGGTTTAAGCTGATAAATTTGAAGTGATTTGTTGTGGCAGTAATAGAAAATTATGCACAAGGTAATCTATGGCACCTCTCATGGAATCATCTAGGATGAATACAGTGAATCTGAGTTTCACATCCAGGAAGGATGTGAGAGCAATCGGAATCGGCTTTTGCCTTGATCAGGCCTCTAGGGTTCTCACAATTATTAAGGAAGGCCAGGCCCTGGGAGAACAAAGATGTTTTCACAGTGGAGAGAGATAGGGCCTTGGAGTTCTATTAAAAGAGAATATTTAAAGAGATAGGAGGCTTTTCAACAAAACTGTGACTTAGAGGTCACAAACATATGTATAGGTTACAGGTAATATCAGTGTATTGGGAGACAGCTCTTCATGGGTCTGTTGGATTTCTCTGTACTCTTGTGAGCAGAAGCACTGATAATTTTTGTTGCAAATGATCCTTCGAGGATGTTTGTATAGTAAACAGCCTTGGAAGACAGAGATAGAGTCTGGCCTTCTCCGGACCAAGGGTAGGTTTATTTACTGCTAGTGTAATAAAAAGCGTATTTCCCTTGGGGGTGAAGGTTGGCAGGTTTGTTTGCTGCCCATTGTAAAAGATGGGGTTTCCTTTAGCTTGGTGTTCCTGTGTTCCGTGGCTGTGATGCAAACCCACTGTGTGCTCAGCATCCACCTGGGCTACTTGAGACTACTCCCATGGGCTTTGAGGGCAAGGGGAAATGGTATAAATGTGAAGCTTATGCTTGTTGTTGCGAGTAATAAAGTTCTTTGTCTCTCACCTTGGAGGCGAATCTCTTCTGCCAGCATCCATGAACTATGGCAGGCTCCCTTGTTAGCTTGCAAGAGGTTAAAACCTCAGTCCCTTCACAGTTCATGACTATGTATGAATAAAATTGCGTGTGTGTGTGTGTGTGTGTGTGTGTGCATGCGCCTATGGGTTCCAAATATTAAAACTTAAAAAAAAACTATTTAAAAAGTTGAAGAAGATGTACTTATTATGAAATAGTAAGAAGTTTCTCAATGTCATGAAGTAAATAGGTTTTGGGTTCTAATGCTGTCTTCTAAAGCCATGCCCTTTATAGTGAATCTCTTGCTAACAAAGAAATATTATATTCAATCAGCAAGAAGTCCAGAAGTTACACTGAAATAAACAGCTGTGCTTAATGTTTTTTGATATTTATTTTGCTACCATGGCTAGCATGTTTAATTAATATAGATCTTGCCTAAATACTACATTATTTTATGTAAAATTTTTTTCGCATCCTTCCTGTTTTTTTAATTATCTTTGCTTCATTTAAATAATAATAGTGGTAATGGTGAGCTATGTTCTTGATAAAAAATTTTAAAATGCTATAGTTTAGGCCAGGCATGGTGGCTCACACCTGTAATCCCGGCACTTTGGAAGGCCGAGGCGAGTGGATCACCTGAGGTCAGGAGTTCAAGACTAGCTTGACCAAGATGTGTGAAACCCCATCTCTACTAAAAATACAAAAATTAGCTGAGCATGATGCTGGGTGCCTGTAATCCCAGCTACTCTGGAAGCTGAGGCAGGAGAACTGCTTCAATCCAGGAGGCATAGGTTGCAGTGAGCCAAGATCGTGCCAATGCACTCAAGCCTGGGTGACAGAGCGAGACTTATTCTCAAAAAAAAAAAAAAAAAATGCTATATTTTAAATTTTGGGAGCTGACATGAGCCTTTGGTAAACATTGCAAGAGATTATAATTATTTTCAACAACTTTTAAGAAGATTTAATTTTGTAGGAGGGCCTCAGTGTAATAGCACTTTACTAGAAAAATAAATCAAAATTTAGTAGATATTTATTGCTCTTTCTAGAAAGACTGAGAAATTCTGTGAACTATCGCGGCCCTGTTTTCACCTTTTAGATCCATCAAGGAGGAATATAAGTGTCAGTGTGATCTGAAAACACTCTGTGAGTTTTGTTTTTCAGAAGTGTGTTATTTAGAGGCCAGGAAAATTTCAAGTATTCAAAGTATAGCTTGTTTGGTAACAGAGACCACTTGATAGTCTTCTGTATCAAATTTGTCTTTTTCTTGACTGTGCCTATTGAATATTCATTGTGTCTACCAAGACAGATTAAATATTTGCATGCAGAACTGTTCCGATTTTTATAAAAAGACTGTAAGTGTGTTGTTTTTTGTTTTGAGTCACTACTATTTCTCCATCTGCTTTTCGTAGATTTCTGCCAAGTGAAAGAACATGAAAAACAATCTAGGCCAAATGCTACCATTTTGTGGTTGAAATTTTGTGTTTGTTTATAGCAGAAAAGCAATAGGAAGTAACTGTATAATAAGGAGTTCCTGTTTGCTGAGTGGAAGATGATTGCCCGGCAGACCCGGTTAAAAGTAGAGGTGAGTGGTGATGAGGAAAAGTATGATGACAGGTACAATTCCCTCTTATTATACAATAAAAAAGGTAACTATGTGAAGTGAGGGCTATGCTAATTAGCTTGTGATAATCATCTCACAATGTATACATATATCAAAACACCATGTGGTACATCCTAAATATACACAATTGTAATTTGTTACTCATACCTCAATAAAGCTAGAAAAAAATAAAAAAGACCTGTTTTTATTGTGTAGTCAAGGCCGATCTGATTTTTTTTAATTTGAAATTTTCACAGTTAAAATAAGTTAAAATAATTAATTCTTCACTATTTTTGAGCATCTCCTATATATAAAATACTTAAACAGTGCAATTCTTTTTTCTCTTAAAAACATAGCAAGTCTTGCCAAGCCCACTTTTTATTCAACAAAGAAAAATGCCAATCTCTTTTTGTTGCAGATTTGTTTTTAGTATTTTTCATCTAACTCTTAAATAAGATAATTTGGGTTTTCCAACAACTCGCTGCCAGAATGCAGATTGTTTTTGCTCTTATGTGATATTTTCCTTGAGAACTGCTCCTTCAGTATTTCCAGGTTACCAAAGATCAACTTAGAAGATTAGTAAAAGGTCACTAAAATGATCTGAAAGGAAGAAAAAAACATCTCCAAGGAGAAGAGTTGTTCTTGTTTTGATAAAATGTTACAACAATTAACTTTATCTTCAAAGTTCTCTCTCCCACCTCCATTCCCACTGAGTTAGTAAAGTGTTATGAGTTGATACTGAAACTTCTTTTAGCTGATAAGACACCATTTTAATATTACAAGTCATGCTTTCTCTTATTCTTTGTTGTTGATGTCAATGCTTGATTTGTTTATTTCCAAACTATTTCTTAATGTTGGAAATAAAAATTCAACACACATTACTGAAAATTTCTCAGTGATATTGCTGTTTGACATCTAGTAGCCTTTGACAGAAATGCTTTTATTTTGTGAATTATGAGTGATATGTAATATTCCCAGGCTATGTTTTGTGAAATCGTAAAAATGAGCCTTGAACAATCTGAGGCATGAAATTTTGTGTCTTTGTTGATTTCTGGTCTCTCTTTTTGGTCCAACTCAACACAAGCCATGGTGTCTTATGAGTATTGTCATTTCTACAGAGTGTAATTTGTAAATACCAATGTAAACACATTTTTTTTTTCATAAGGGAGAGAATAAGTCTAAAGCATTTCTTTTTTTTTTTTTAATGATAGAATGAGGTGAGAGTTCATAGTGTTAGTGTTTCCTCCCTTTAAGGGAAAGTAATACTGCTCCAGGAGTAGTTATTCACATAATTCCCTTTGCAACTCTACCCCCAACCCCCACCTAGAATATTTTCTGTACTTTATTAGCATGAAGGGAGTATTTTCCGCAGTTTCTTTGATCAAATTGGGAAATATTCTGGGTAGTCTTCAAAATGCTGTGCAAATTCTCAACTGAGCACCCAGCTCAAGTGTTTCCTTTTCCAGTGATGTGATCCCAAACCTGACTCCACTAGAAAGCACACTCAGCTCAGATGATAGCTTTTCTGAATGTCCTGAATTTTGTCTGATTTAGTCCACGTTAAAGTACTCCTTTTTATTAACTCTTATCTGCGTTAGAAGAAGGTCTTTCCTTTGTCTCTTAAGCCTTTCTCTAGTTATTTGATTTGTACATGTTTTGGCTTTTGAACTGCTATGTAAAATCTGTGGGAGTAAGGTCCATGTCTTATAAATCCTCTGCAACCCTGTGATGCTGGAAACAGAGTAGCCACTTAGGAAAAACTTGTTACCGATTGGCTGAATGACATCCAGTGAGCAGTGGTGTTTACTTTCTCATGCCTTTGATTTCCTCTGTGGGAAGGCCCAGTGCCTTCATATGGAAGCAGCTTAAAGAATATTAATCAAATATATGAATGTGATAATTAATGAGGTGTAGTCTTTTTGGGTTTGTTTTGAATTAGATGAGATGATATTTTAAAAAATGTCATAGAAATGGTATAATACCTGCCTGAAATGGAATATTACAAATGGACATGTCAAATGTGGTGGGAGCCAGCTGTACAGGACACTGAAAACTAGGCAAAAAGATGAGATGATAATGAGTTTCTCCGTACAGGGACAAGATTATATGCTTAGACCCATTCTATATGGGAAATGAGCTCTGATTGAGAATCTGGGCATCTTAGTCCTGCCCTGTGGCCTGACGATGTTTTTTGATTGGTTTTCATAGCCTGATCTCTTTGGCTAGGAACGAACCTTTCCTAAATACTGTTAAGACAGTGAAGGGAAGAAAAACCAACCAAAAACACCCAAAGCTGCTGACTCAGCAGCAGTTCCAGCTACAGGAGTGCTGCAGTGGTAGGTCATTTGTAACAGAGAACAGCTGCCTTTGGAATATTGGCGCCAGAAATTCTTCTGCTTGAGCTTTCATAGTCTGTTTCTTGCCAGAAGAGCCGTGTTGCTCACGGGGTGCACACATTTCTCTAAGACTATTTTGGCTTCGCAATCTGTTAATATGAGAACTTTTTTTTTTTTTTGACTCCATAAATTGCCTGGTGAGTGCAGCGTCAGTGACGCCCTCACGTCGTTTTCCTTGGAGGCAGGTGGCTCTGTAGGCTTCTTGATGTTTATTTGTGCAGCATTTTGATATCATCTCGTCTGCACTGACTTCAGTAGAGATGGAATATTTTACTCAACTTCTGTGTGTTTTGTTTTGAAAAATACATTTAAGAGAATATATAGTTGAGGTGCTGTGGCCTAGAGATCAAGGGACAGAAACTGTTTTGACTTCTGCCTGGGAGAGATTTGTTAGGGGCTATGTCAGCAGAACTTGAATTGGTAGTTGTCTTTTGTGGTAGGAGGCACCTAGGAATACTCAGATGTCTTTGTGACTTGGAAAAGAATCTACTACCCTAAAAATGTCTTAAGAGCTAGTAGTTATTTGACCTATTAGGAAAAATTATGCTGCAAGATTTTGGAGAAAGGTACTATAGGGAAACTGTAAATGTAATGCCTTAAAATAAAATCAAGTCCTTAACCCTGTGAAAAGATGAGTTTTCCTTTTCCCATCTGAATATTAACTTTTAATTACATTAATATGTATATTAAATCTTTGTTTTTTTTCTTAAAAGAACAAAGCTTTCTTCCTTTTCAAGGATAGTCTCTCCATTTTTGCTGATGATCTCATTTATTTGGACTACTTTCAGAGTAGTAAAATAAATTTCTCTTCCTTTTTTCATTTGCATATTTATTCCCTCTTCCTTCCTTGGCTCTTTTGCCATTTATCTACAATAAATTAAGGTTTCTCATCATCCTGAAACCCACTTTTTCTTTAACCTTACTTCCCTTTGGTCTACTGTCCTATTTTTCTTCTTACTATTAATTGAATTCAATTTGGCTTTATGGGTTGTGCATTGTGTTAGCTGCTGGGGTGCTGAGATGAAGTAACATAGAGTATCTGCTTTCAGATAGCTCATGGTCTACTAGAGGATGCAGATAAAACAGCTGACCTGGTAGATTATGCTAAGTACAGAGCAGAGTTAGGCATAGAATAATTGAAGGACACAGAGCATGGGACATGTGACTCCCTCTTAAAGACCAGGAAGCTTTCTCAAAAGAGATCATGCTTTAGTAGAATCTCGAAAGATGAGTAGAGAAGATAGAAAGCCCTGCATGGACAGGCATATAAACATGAGAAAATTAATGTATGGTTTAGCACCTTGGAAGATATGGCTTCACTGGTAGGTAGGGCCCATATAGTCCCATACAATGGCTCTGTATGCCGTACAAAGGAGTTTTAGTTTTCTTTTTCTTTTGTAACAAATTATCATAGACTTGGTAGACTTGGTAGCGAATTTATTATTTTACAGCTCAGGAGGTCGCATGTCTGAAACAGGTCTTATGGAGCTAAGATTAAGGGTTGCCAAAATTGTATTCCTATTGGAAGCACCAGGGGAGAATCTGTTCCTTGCCTTTTTCAGCTTCTAGAGCCTGGCTGTAGTCTTCAGCCCATGGGTGTTACTAGTACTGGGGACCAGGACATGCACCTCTTTTGATGGCCATTATTTTTCTTACCACATAAACTATTTGAATTTATCCTGAAGGCAAGAAACTCTTTACATGTATTTAGCCAATGAATATGGTGGTGCTTTAGAAATTTATGCTTTAGAAGAATCACTCTATGGAAAATAGGCACTGGAGGTAAGGGGAAAATTAGAAGGATACTGCAGTTGTTCATGCAAAAACAACAGGATCCTGAAACAAGGCAGCGGCAGTGTGGATGGAAGGGGAGATGCAGGCTTAGCTGAAAAAAAAAATGGATATGGAGGCTGATCCAGGTCTTTAGGATGGGTCATTCTGGATAACTCTCAACTTTCAGACTTGGGGAATCTAAGTATACAACTATTCCATTAACCAAGACAGAAAATACAAAAGAAGGTACCAGCAGATTTGGGGTAGCAAAATATTTGACTCATTTTGGTTGTGTTGAATGTGAGCAGAGAGGCACTGTACCCAGCTGAAGAAGATGTGGAACCCAGGAGAGAGGGTGTTATGTGGACTCATAAGACAACAATTGCATAGAAGAGATGGCCTGAAGATAGTGTGTAAAATGGAAAAGTTTAAAGATCGAGTCTATATTATTAATGACTGGTCTTAAAGAGCCCTTGCTGTACATTTTACAAGTAGTACTGAACACAAACCCATGTACATCCTATAGTTTGTTCAAACTCATGGTAAATAAGAGCAGAGGATTTTTGAGGATAGGAATAACCATTCTTTGAATCTCCTCTTGTGTCCTTCCATTGATTGAATGATTACCCACCCATATCCAGGCATAAATCTAGCTTGGGGTTATATTGTGTCTCTTTGTGTTGAAATATAAATCCTGAATTATTACAATCAGTGGCATTTTTGGCCTGTTGATAACTTTACTACTTTACCAGAAGAAATATTTGGGGTTTCTCCTATTTGAGAATTGTCTTTCAAAGTCACAATAATTATCAGTACTACAATTTGGTTAAATATAGATGCTTTCCAGGGAAGTAGTTGAAATGTGTGTGTTTTCAGGGCTGGGAATCTGAAGAAAAAGTTCATTTTATTTACCTCAAATTAATGACTACACAAAGTTTTTTTTTTTTTTTTAGATCGAGTCTCTGTTGCCCAAGCTGGAGTGCAGTGTTGTGATCTCTGCTCACTGCAGTGTCCGCCTCCTGGGTTCAAGTGATTCTTCTGCCTCAGCCTCCTGAGTAACTGGGATTAGGACTACAGGTGCACACCACCATGCCTGGCTAATTTTTGTATTTTTAGTAGAGATGGGGTTTCACCATATTGGCAAGGCTGGTCTGAAACTCCTGACTTCGTGATCTGCCTGTCTCGGCCTCCCAAAGTGCTGGGAGTACAGGTGTGGGCCACTGCACCTGGCCGAATACACGCAATTTTTACATTTTATTTTTTTTAATCACAAAAGTTTATGTTCATTCCACACAACTTTATGATACTGTGTCACTAAGAAGTGATGAGAGACAATCTGGAAGTTTCCAAGGCTTCCAGACTCTCCCTGGGTCTATTTTTCCAGTTAATAACATCCTTTCCTGTCTTTTAGAAACCTCAGAGTTTCAGAGTCACCTTTGGCTTTGCTCTCCTTCTCTTTGTTCAACTAGCCACCAAAATTGGTCAACTGACCTCTGAAATGACTCATTATTTTCTACTTCTGATTTCTCCTGAGCTTTTGTGTTGTGCTGAATTCTTATGAAACTCAGCAGGGAAGGCACCTGGTTTGAAAGGCTGAAGAACAGACCCAGAGCCAGCAAATGAGACATGGGGTTTTATTAGGGACTTACATACAAGAAAGAGAGTCCAGGAGTGGTGGGTTGGGCTGGAAAACCACAGCCACTTGCAAACAACATGCAGTTAATATAGCATTTTTACTTACCACCCTCTCCTTAATGACTTCCACCTGGCAACCTTCATTTAACTCAAAGCTTAGGGCTTCAATCTCCTCAACAGCCTGTGCGCCACCAGAGGGTACAAGGGCTCAGAAGATCCTCATAGACAAGGAACAAATCTCCAGGTATTCTGCATTCTCTAGCTTGGAACACACATTCAGGGGCATCTGCCATATGGGGTCATTCTAAGGGTATGCTTAAGTTATTGCTGTCAGGTGCATTTACCCTACATCTTGAAATAAACTTTTAATAACTCTCTCAGCATCCAGCCTATCCCCAGTGCTAGTTTATTTTGAACATTGTAAATTAGGTAAGTTTTCTGAAACACACAACTATCAAATCCTGTACAAACCCTTCAGTAGCTCTCCATCACCTGTCAAGTAAAGCCCCAGACATCTAATATTCAAGACTCAGCCTGCCCTCCTCCAGATATTTCCAACCATGGACACCCGACTCTATGCTTTGTGATTTTTCTCTACTATTCCGATGAGAATGGCCTTCCTTTTTCTGCCTTCCTGGCTTCTATGGTGGCTTAATGAACAGTGACTTACTTTCGAAGGTCTAGCTTAAAGAGCATATCCTTTGTGTGTCTTTTATTCCCTTCTACCACTACAAGTGTTCTTGCTACACTCTCTCTACCTTAATTCTTAACCCCACTTCTCACTCCTCCTTACCACTCTCAGATTCTTTCTTTATATATATATATATATATATATATAATAAATTTTATTGTACTTTAGATTATGGGGTACATGTGCAGATCATGTAGAATTGTTGCATAGGTACACACATGGCAATGTGGTTTACTGCTTCCATCCCCTTGTCACCTATATCTGGCATTTCTCCCCATGTTATCCCTCTCCAATCTCCCTACCCTCCACTGTCCCTACCCTACTCCCCACCAACAGACCCCAGTGTGTGACGTTCCCCTCCCTGTGTCCATGTGTTCTCATTGTTGAACACCTGCCTATGAGTGAGAACATGTGGTGTTTGATTTTCTCTTCTTGTCAGTTTGCTGAGAATGTTGGTTTCCAGATTCATCCATGTCCCTACAAAGGAAACAAACTCATTGTTTTTTGTGGCTGCATAGTCTTCCATGGTATATATGTGCCACATTTTTCTTGTCCAGTCTATCATCGACGGGCATTTGGGTGGGTTCCAGGTCTTTGCTATTGTAAACAGTGCTGCAGTGAACATATGTATGCATGTGTCTTTATAATAGAATGATTTATAATCCTTTGGGTATATACCCAGTAATGGGATTGCTGGGTCAAATGGAATTTCTATTTCTAGGTCCTTGAGGAATCGCCACACTGTCTTCCACAATGGTTGAACTCATTTACACTCCCACCAACAGTGTAAGAGTGTTCCTATTTCTCCACATCCTCTCCAGCATCTGTTGTCTCCAGATTTTTTAATGATCGCCATTCTAACTGGCATGAGATGGTATCTCAGTGTGGTTTTGATTTGCATTTCTCTAATGACCAGTGATGATGAGCATTTTTTCATATATATGTTGGCCTCGTATGTGTCTTCTTTTGAAAAGTGTCTGTTCATGTCCTTTGCCCACTTTTGAATGGGATTTCTTTTTTCTCGTGAATCTGTTTTAGTTCTTTGTAGATTCTGGATGTTAGCCCTTTGTCAGATGGTAGACTGCAAAAACTTTTTCCCATTCTGTTGGTTGCTGGTTCACCCCAATGATTGTTTCTTTTGCTGTACAGAAGCTCCAGAGTTTAATTAGATCCCATTTGTCTATTTTGGCTTTTGTTGCCAGTGCTCTTGGTGTTTTAGTCATGAAGTCCTTGCCTATGCATATGTCCTGAATGGTTTTGCCTAGGTTTTCTTCTAGGGCTTTTATGGTGTTAGGTCTTATGTTTAAGTCTGTAATCCATCTAGAGTTAATTTTAGTGTAAGGTGTCAGGAAGGGGTCCAGTTTCTGCTTTCTGCACATGGCTAGCCAATTTTGCCAACACAGTTTATAAAACGGGGAATCCTTTCCTCATTGCTTGTTTTTGTCAGGTTTGTCAAAGATCAGATGGTTGTAGATGTGTGGCATTGCCTCCAAGGCCTCTGTTCTGTTCCATTGATCTGTATCTCTGTTTTGGTACCAGTACCATGCTGTTTTGATTACTGTAGCCTTGTAGTATAGTTTGAAGTCAGGGAGCATGATGCCTCCAGCTTTGTTCTTTTTGCTTAGGATTGTCTTGGCTATGCAGGCTCTCTTTTGGTTCCATATGAAGTTTAAGGTGTTTACTTCCAGTTCTGTGAAGAAGGTCATATGTAGCTTGATGGGGATAGTGTTGAATCTGTAAATTACTTTGAGCAGTATGGCCATTTTCACAATCTTGATTCATCCTGACCATGAGCATGAAATGTTTTCCCATCTGTTTATGTCCTCTCTTATTTCCTTGAGCAGTGGTTTGTAATTCTCCTTGAAGAGGTCCTTTATATCCTTTGTTAATTGTATTCCTAGGTATTTTATTCTCTTTGTAGCAATTGTGAATGGGAATTCCCTCTTGATTTGGTTCTCTTTTAGTCTGTTATTGGTGTACAAGAATGCTTGTGATTTCTGCATATTGATTTTGTATCCTGAGACTTAGCTCAATTTGCTTATCAGTTTAAGGAGATTTTGGGCTGAGATGATGGGGTCTTCTAAATATATAATCATATCATCTGCAAATAGAGACAATCCTCCTTTCCTAATTGAATACCTTTTATTTCTTTTTCTTGCCTGATTTCTCTGGCTAGAAATTCCAATACTATACTGAATAGGAGTGGTGAGAGAGGGCGTCCTTGTCTAGTGCCAGATTTCAAAGGGAATGTTCCAGTTTTTGCCCATTCAGTATGATATTGGCTGTGGTTCTGTTGTAAATAGCTTTATTAATTTGAGATACGTTCCACTGATACCTAGTTCATTGAGAGTTTTTAGCATAAAGGCTGTTGAATTTTGTCAAAGGCCTTCTCTGCATCTATTGAGATAATCATGTGGTTTTTGTCTTTGGTTCTGTCTATATTGTGAATTACATTTATAGACTTGCATATGTTGAACCAGCCTTGCATCCCTGGGATGAAGCCTACTTGATCGTGATGGATAAGCTTTTTGATGTGCTGTTGCAGTCGGTTTGCCAGTATTTTATTAAAGATTTTTACATCTATGTTCATCCTGGATATTGATCTGAAGTTTTCTTTTTTTGTTGGGTCTCTGCTGGGTTTTGGTATCAGGATGAAGTTGTTCCCATCAAATGATTGGGAAAGATTTTCTCTTTTTGGATTATTTGGAATAGTTTCAGAAGGAATGGTACCAGCTCCTCTTTGTATGTCTGGTAGAATTCAGCTGCAAACCCATCTGGACCTGAGCTTTTTTTTTGTATGATAGGCTATTAATTGCTGCCTCATCTTCAGCCTTTGTTATTGGTCTATTCAGGGTTTCATCTTCTTCCTGGCTTAGGCTTGGGAGGGTGCAAGTGTCCAGGAATTTATCCATTTCTTCCAGGTTTACTGGTTTATGTGCATAGAGTTGTTTGTCATAATCTCTGATGGTAGTTTGTATTTCTGTGGAATCAGTGGTGATATCCCCTTTATCTTATTTTATTGCATCTATTTGATTCTTCTCTCTTTTCTTTTTTATTAATCTGGCTAGTGGCCTGTCCATTTTGTTGATCTTTTCAAAAAACCACCTCCACATTTATTGATTTTTTGAAAGGTTTTTTGTGTCTCTGTCTCCTTCAGTTCTGCTCTGGTCTTAGTTCTTTCTTGTTGTCTGCTAGCTTTTGAGTTTTTTGATCAAGCTCCTCTAGCTCTTTCAATTTTGATGACAGGTTGTTGATTTTAGATATTTCCTTGCTTCTCATGTGGACATTTATTGCTATAAATTTTCATCTAGACACTGCTTTAAATGTGTCCCAGAGATTCTGGTACATTGTGTATTTGTTCTTGTTGGTTTTGAAGAACATCTTTATTTCTGCCTTCATTTCTTTGTTTATCCAGTCAACATTCAAGAGCCAGTTGTTCAGTTTCCATGAAGTTGTGGAGTTCTGAATTAGTTTATTAGTCCTGAGTTCTAATTTGATTGCACTGTGGTCTGAGAGACTGTTTGTTATGATATCTGTTCATTTGCGTAGGCTGAGGAGTGATATTCTTCCAATTATGTGGTCAGTTTTAGAGTAGGTGCAATGTGGTGCTGAGAAGAATGTATATTCTGTGGATTTGGGGTGGAGAGTTCTGTAAATGTCTATTAGATTTGCTTGGTCCAGATCTGAGTTCAAGTCCTGGATATTCTTAAGTTTCTGTCTCATTGATCTGTCTAATATTGACAGTGGAGTGTTAAAGTCTCCTACTATTATTGTGTTGTAATTTAAGTCTCTTTGTAGGTCATTAAGAACTTGCCTTATGTATCTGGGTGCTCGTGTATTGGGTGCATATATATTTAGGAGTTAATTCTTCTTGTTGCATTGATCCTTTTACCAATATGTAATTCCTTTCTTTGTCTCTTGTCCTGTGTTCGTTGGTTTAAAGTCTATTTTATCAGAGAGTAGGATTGCAACTCCTGCTTTTTTTTGGTCTCCATTTGCTTCGTAAATCTTCCACCATCCCTTTATTTTGAGCCTATGTGTGTCCTTGCACATGAGATGGGTTTCCTGGATACAGCACACCAATGGGTCTTGACTTTTTATCCAATTTGCCATTCTGTGTCTTTTGATTGGAACATTTAGCCCATTTACATTTAAGGTTAATATTGTTATGTGTGAATTTGATCCTGCCAGTTTGATGTTAGCTGGTTATTTGCTTGTTGGTTGATGCAGTCTTTTCATTGTGTTGAATGCTCTTTACCATTTGGTATGTTTTTGGAGTGGCTGGTAGTGGTTGTTCCTTTCTATGTTCAGTGCTTCTTTCAGGAGCTCTTGTATGGCAGGCCTGGTGGTGATGAAATCTCTGAGTACTTGCTTGTTCATAAAGGATTTTATTTCCCCTTCGGTTATGAAGCTTAGTTTGGCTGGATATGAAATTCGACATTGAAGGTTGTTTTCTTTAAGGATGTTGAATATCGGCCCTCACTCTCTTCTGGCTTGTAGGGTTTCTCCTGAGAGATCTGCTTTGAGTCTGGTGGGCTTCCCTTTGTGGGTAACCCGACCTTTCTCTCTGGTTGCCCTTAGCATTTTTTCCTTCATTTTAACCCTGGTGAATCTGACGATTATGTGCCTTGGGGTTGCTCTTCTTGAGGAATATCTTTGTGGTGTTCTGTGTATTTCCTGGATTTGAATGTTGGCCTGCCTTGCTAGTTTGGGGAAGTTCTCCTGGATAATATCCTGAAGAGTATTTTTCAGCTTGGATTCATTCTCTCTGCCACATTCAGGTACACCTGTCAAATATAGATTAGGTCTTTTCACATAATCCCATATTTCTTGGAGGCTTTGTTCATTTCTTTTCACTCTTTTTTCTCTAATCTTGCCTTCTCATTTTTTTTTTTTCATTTGGTTGATCGTCCGTCTCTGATATCCTTTCTTCTGCTTTGTCGATTCGACTATTGAAACTTGTATATGGTTCACGAAGTTCTTCTGTTGTGTTTTTCAGCTCCATCAGGTCATTTATATTCTTCTCTAAGCTGTTTATTCTTGTTAGCATTTCATCAAACCTTTTTTCAAGGTTCTTAGTTTCTCTGCATTGGGTTAGAACATGTTCTTTTAGTTCAAGAAGTTTGTTATTATTCACCTTCTGAAGCCTGTTTCTGTCAATTCATCAGACTCTTTCTCCATCCAGCTTTGTTCCCTTCCTGGTGTGGAGTTGTGATCCCTTGGAAGAGGAGAGGTATTCTGGTTTTGGTGTTTTCATCCTTTTTGCACTGGTTTCTTCCCATCTTTGTGGATTTATCTACCTGTGTTCTTTGTAGCTGGTGACTTTCATATGGGGTCTCTGAGTTGACATCTTTTTTTTTTTTTTTGATGTTGAATTAATTTCTTTCTATTGTTTAGTTTTCCTTCTATCAGGCCCCTCTGCTGTAGGACTGCTGGAGGTCCACTCCCGACCCTGCTTGCCTGGGAATCACCTGTGGGGGCTGCCAAACAGTAAGGGTTGCTGCTAGTTTCTTCTTCTGTTATCTTCATCCCAGAAGGGTACCCGCCAGATGTCATCCTGAGCTTTTCTTCACGAGGTGTCTCTTTGAATATACAGGGTTCAGGGAGCTGCTTGAGAAAACAGTCTGTCCCTTATAGGAGCTCAAGTGCTGAGCTGGGAGCTCTGTTGTTCCATTCAGAGCTTATGGGCAGATACGTTTAAGTCTTTTGCAGCAGAACTCATAACTGCCTTTCCCCCCAGGTGCTCTGTTTTGGGAAGGTGGGGCTTTATTTATATGTTCCTGATGTGCTGCTGCCTTTTTTCAGATGCCCTGCCCAGCAAGGTGGTAGTCTAGCCACAGTCTGCCAGCAGAGGCATTACTGAGCTGCCGTGGGCTCTGCCCAGCTGCTGTGTGAACTTCCTGTTAGAACTGCCTCGGTAATAGTTGTCTGCCTCAGTAATGGCAGACTACCTCAGTAATGGCAGACTGCCTCAGTAAAGGTAGACTGCCTCAGTAATGGCAGACTGCCTAGGTAATGGCTGATGCTGCTCCCCCCACCGAGCTGGACGGTCCCGGGTCCACCTGTGCTTGCTGCAAAACTCTCAATCCCAAGTGTTTCAGATTGCTGGTCTTTTTGGGGGTGGGAACCACTGAGCTAGATTACCTGGCTCCCTGTTTCAGCCTCCCCTTTTTTCAGTTGAATGAGTGGCTCTGTATCCCAGGCATTCCAGGTGCCTGTTGAAACGGCCACCCGGATTTGTGCCATTTTTTTGTGTGGAGACCCACAGCGCTGGCTGAAATAGCTGTGCTGGAAACTCATGGCACTTTTTAGCCTGGGAATCTCCTGGTCTATGGGTAGTAAAAACTCATTCAGAAATGCGGTGATCTCTGACCCTCTGCATTCTTCTCGCTGGAAAATGTACTCCAGAGCTGTTCCTCTTCAGCCATCCTGGATCTCTCCTTACCACTCTCAGATTCTTTATCCTTAGCACATAACTGGTATTTAATAATGATTTAATGGGTTGAATGGTTTGATGGAAAATCTAGTTATAGTTTAGTTTCAGTCTCTCTCCTGATTGACTACAGGTCTCTCTTCCTCTTTTGTTTGCCTGTAAAAGGGGAGGAAACCAAAGTACAGGTATATTAGATCAATTTATGATAGCCTGAGATCTCTACTGTAAGTGCTCCTAATTTACATAGTAAGGTTTTAAGATAAAGAATGAGAATGTTACTCAAATTCTGTTCAGGTGTTTGTGCCTGGGTGTGGCTAGCAGGTCCAATATAACTCTAAGTCAGATTTATGCCTGGGAGTTTCAGAAGCAGCCATTCTTATTATTTTCTTCCAGGAATGCTTGGTAAAACAATTTCACAGGAATGTATATTTTAACCTTATTCAGTTTTCTGGGTTTCCCAGGAGACTTGGTCATGTCTTGCTGTTGTACAGGGTTAAAGAGCAGGTGGGGCTGCAAGTAACCTTTGACAGTGAAACCTGGCTTCTGTTCAGAAACGTGAAAATCTAACCTATTCCAGGATTTGAGAGTCCATTGTTTATCAAAAGCCCCTAGTTCCTTAAGGCTGTAGACTCTCTGATTGGGTTGTGAGAATGTACTCACTAGGCTAAAGAACAATCTTCCTTTTATCTTTCCAAGATTCACGTAAACTGTGCTTATGTTTTATGGAAAGCCAGGGAGGTAGACACCACCTCATGTAGAGGTGCAGTTAGAAGTGCTGTATTGATGCCGTGTGCAGTGGCTGACACCTGTAATCCCAGCACTTTGGAAGGCTGAGGCGGATGGATCACTTGAGATCCATCCTGGCCAACGTGTTGAAACTCTGTCTCTACTAAAATACAAAAATTAGCCAGGCCTAGTGGCACATGCTTGTAATCCAACTACTTAGGAGGCTGAGGCAGAAGAATCGCTTGAATTCGGGAGGTGGAGGTTGCAGTGAGCTGAGATCGTGTCACTGCATTCTAGCCTGGGTGATAAGAGCAAATCTCCATATAAAAAAAAATAGTGTTGTATTGGTTTGCTAATAACAAAGTACCATAGACCACATGTTTTAAAGAACTGAAATTTATTGTCTCCTAGTGCTGGATGCTTTTCGTCCAAGATCAAGATGTTAGTAGGGTAGGTTCCTGCTCAGGCTGTGAGAGAGACTCTGTTCCATGCCTCTTGCCTAGTTTCTTGGGGTTTGCTGGCAATCTTTGCAATTCCTTGGCTTGTAGAGATTATCATCCTGATACTTATCTTCATCCTCTCATGGTATACTGCCTGTGTATTTACCTGTCTGTGTCCCAATTCTCCCTTTTTATAAGGATACTAGTCATGTTAGGTTAGGGTTCACATGAATGACCTCATTTTAACAACATTATCTCTGAAGAAACCCTGTTTCCAAGTAAGTTTATACACTGAGTTACTGGGGGTTTGGGCTTTGACTTACTGTTTTTGGGGATCCAGTTCTACTCATAACAAATGGTATGTGGTGGTCTGGCACACTGGCTGCAGTCCTGGAGTAAGATCTTGGAGTCCTTTGATGCTGGGTTGTGGGGATACGTGGAGAACTCTTAGGGAGAGGATTCAAGGGAGGTGCTAGATAAATGTGTGAGGCAGAGGCTATTTACCAATTGGTAGGATAGCATTTTAATTATCATCCCTGGGTAGACAAATTGAATTACTTTGCAATACATTTTAGGGGTTCTGAGAGGGCCCCTGCCTCATAAAATTCCTATTTGTTGATGAATTGTATATCAACAAATAGAAGTTATATCAACCAACTTCTACAAATTTCAGAAGTTGTTGCTTATGAAGTGTTCATTTTGTGCCAGGCATAGTTCTTTCTTATCACAACTCTATGAGGAAGATGTTTTGTTTTCTGCAAGATGAGAAAACTAAGTAACACTGGTTAAACAACTTATCCAAAGCCACAACTAGTAAGACTTCCAGAGTCTGTGCTGCTAACCAGTATAGTAGTGTGCCTCTATGTAAATAGCAAATGTGCTAATAATAAGAGACTACAGTATTTTCAAAAACAGTGAAAATGTTTTCACTGTTCTTGGGTTGGTCTCATGATAAACTTTTAAATGATTTTGGCCCAATCTATTTCAGATTCATTTTGTAATAATAAGGAACATAGAAAATATATAAAGCTAAAGATTGGCTCAGTGAAATGCCATCCATTCTCTTCTCTCCCTTTCTCCAGCAGAGGTCATAGGCCTTGGCTCTGACCATGACCATATTGATTAGGAGCAGATATATGATCTAAGAAATTTTCCTGGCCTCAGCTTTTGATAATGCCTGAAATTTTAATCCTGGGGATTCATTGTACTTACAGGGGCTCTCAGATAATAGTTGTTGGTATGATTTGCCTACACTGGGGTATTCAAGTTTGAGTACCTACTCCCTGCTGTTAGCGTTTTAATTGAATCTGAAATTACTTTCTTAGGTGACTAGCTGTGATGAGACTCTCAAGGAATTACATTTTTACATTGATGATGTAGAACTTGGCTGATGGTGGCCAAATAATCCAGAAATATAATCAACCAATTAATTAATCAGTTGATGCCACCAGTATTTATTGAGCACATCTTCTGGGCCAGAAACTGTGCTATATGCTGGTATAGAGCCAACCACTACTGTGGCAAAAAAGGGAAGCTAAAAAAAGAAGTATATAGTGCTCTGAAAATAAATCCATGATTTTGGGAGTTTTGCCTCAGGCTAGCTTGTCTTTCTCCAATACAATACTATTTCCAGTGGATAAAGCTCAAGATAAGATGTTTCCAGGAGAGATGATGGATAGTGATATGTGGAATCTTGTTGCTTTGCTTCCCTTCTTTTGTCTTTTAGACTTTGAAACTCTGTACCAGAATTGGAAGAGTCAAGGGTAGATAAGAGGTCTCACCAACTTTCATAGATCTGGAAGAGAAGTTGCTACTTCAGACAAAGAAAACTTTTGGAATTGTCTGTGATTAGAGTTTTTTGTGTTGTCATTTATTATATCTCCTGTTAATACAGTGTCTGACACATAGGAAGCACTAATTAAATGTTTTTAACATTTTTACAATTAAATAAAATACTATTTTTCTGTATGGGCAGACAGTAATTGCTTTGGTTTTCAAGGATACCTACACTTTCAATGCCTCGATTGTAGAACCTGAAGACTTTCATTAATTAGAGACGTTACACACACACACACACACACACACACACACATCACACACACGAAGAAAAATGTTGTATCCCTTATCTTAAGACTCACAGAATGGGTGGGGTAAAAATAGGGCTACTGTGGGTAGCAACTTACTGAACTCAATATCTGGAAAAAAAGATTCTACAAGAACACTGGCTGACTGAATTGAAGCATGGACATATAATAGCGTTAGACTTTGCTTTTTTCTTGCTATTATCTTTATGAATGACCTGTTAGAAGTTTCTAAATACAGTTAACTGTTTCCATTTTCTCAAAGTTTTTCTAAAACAGTACATGTCAGAACCTGGATGATGAATGTGGCTTCTTCTGCACTGCTGAGTTGATGAATGGGAACTGCTGACAAATCCATACAAATGAGAACTTTCTGGAAGGTGGGCAGTGATGAAAGACAGCTGTTTTTTGCCTGTTGGTTCCAAATTGTCCTGTTTTACTGCATGCTTGGCTCTTGCATATCTCTTTCTGTGCTAGTAATGGCAGATGTTTTGGTGGGGAATGCTGGTATTCTAAAGGATGTTCCAGCTGGGAATTTTGGGGTTAAGGACTTGTGGAGAGCTGGCCTTGATATTTTGGTTCACCTGCTGTTACCATTTTAAGATGCTTAAAAAAGTAGTCCTTTTAATATACATTTTAAATGTTTAATACCAATCTAAAGTGAAACCTACATCTCTTGTGTTGATGAAACAGTTACTCTCTCTAGTGGTTAACTGCATCAATAATGTTCATTAATACAACTTTTATGGCTGGTTGTTAGGTTTACCAGGAGTCTCTAGTTTTCTTGCTTTATAAATATTTGAGACGCAATTATAGAGACTATTTCTCTTTCTCAAGAGAGCTAGTTTTCCCTCCCTTGATTCTATTTCTGTAGTATTTTACAGTACTAAGCTGTCTGTTATCTTATTATCAACTCTTAAGCTCATTAATAATTCATGCTCCAGATGTGTGAATTGGTAGCTTTAACTATTACTATTTTCTAGAAAAGATTGTTTCACTTTTGAGTATTATTACATGGAACAAACTAAGGAATGTATGCACTTAAACATGAAATAATTTTATCTGAACTGTGTTTTAGGCTCCAAATTTATTTTCCTTTGTATTTTCATTTTATTTGAGGTATGAAAGCTTGTTTATAAAATTTTATTTTTGTACATTAGCATGTTTTATACTTGAAGTGCTTGAAGTGTTTTGGGAATGCTTTTGCATTGCATTTCCCCAATATCCCGTTTCCATTGCCATATCAAACTTCAAGTGGTTAGTTTATATTCTTTTATAGGCTATAAATTTGTAAGCCATATGAAGAATGGCTTATGTTTTTGTTTAATATTTCATAAGCCTTTGTACTCTGACCACAATCGAGTATCTTTTACAGACTTGACATGATTGCTTCCAGCCATTGTATTTTGGCTTAGCTGACTGGAAGGGCACTGAGCCTTCAATCAAGCAGAACTTGGCTCCCAGAACAACACTGCTCAGTGCATTTCTATGGAAGAAGAGTCTCTGTGTACATGCTGCTCTCCTTATCAGAAGGTATAGCTGTTTGAGTATCCCAACAGCTGTCATTAAGAAGTCTTAAAGCTAAATAAGTTTGAAACCATCTTGAATGCTTCAGAATTGATAGGACGCAGGGAAGGAGATGCTGCTGCAAAATCTAATACCACAATTTGTCAATTTTTTAAGCTTTGAGCCACTGGGTTTGACCAGTGTTCCTCTGAACTGGTCTGTTTAAAGGGATGGTGGGATAATTTTGTGATTGAAAAGTTCTGTAATTAAATGTAGCATAAAAGAAAACTTTTAGAACTAAAGAAATTTAGAAAACTATAAGTTTGGGTTTAAGTTACTGGGATGAAGGAACTCTTATTTTGTCTGAGTAAGTGCCTCTAGATAAACCTGAGAAAAGCAGAGAACCCATTCCAGTGATACGTTTTCAGTTATTTCTGGAATGACAGTAAGTCAGTCAGTGTGGGAAAAATTTCAACTGGAGGCAAATTGTTAGACACGTAGAGGTTTACATAGATTCGCTTTCTTGTGAACTATTTGGGCTAATGACATGTTGGAAAAGTTGTGTAAAATTCTTTTGGCATTTACAGCTACTTTATCGAGTAATCTCTTTTCCTATTTTTAATTTTATAATCTGCAGAATTATGAGTAATCAATTCTGAGCTGCTTTTGCTGTTATTCAAATTGAAATACAAACTTTACAATAAAAACTTTTCCTATTAGGCAAGTAGTTTTATTGATTGGTTAATTGTCTAATTTCAAGTTAGGTGTAACTATGTGTCTGACTTACCATCATAATGTTGTATGCAGTGTAAATAATTACAGAAAGGTCTCTGCTAGACAGTGGTTTGCCAAGTACTCATGAGCTCATTCAGTGTATCAGGCAAAGTGTTAATTTGCCTGTTTTATTTATGTCTCGGTGATCAATAGCCTTCAAGTCTTCTGGGATCAAGGTTTGGTTTCTAGTCACTTGCTAATTGTCATTTGAATTATAATTTCACAAATTACAAACGGAAGATTAACTCTCAGGCTCTAAAGCCCATTTTATTTTCTCCATGAAAAAAAAATTTATTTCTGTGAAAAGAGTGATGTTACCTTTTACACTGATTGTAATTTCTTAGGATAAATGAAACTGGAAGGAGTTTGGGTTCCTCATTAGGCCTTAAAACCCCTGGTTCAAAAACCGTGGCCATATTACATTCTACATTCCTTTTGCTGCTTTGCCTTGTTAAGGTTTCTGTGAAATGATTTCAAGTGCTGATTGCATTTCAGAGCATGTTTTAAATGGAAATATAAGTCCTCAAGGGAATTTGTGTTATCTCTGAGATACTTTAAAAGAGGGAAGAGGAAACAAAGATTGAAGTGAGGGGAAAGCAGATAAAAGGAGCCTTTCTGTGAAGAAAGGTGCATATTTAGGTGTGCATAGGGGAAGTCGTATTAATTGATAGAGGTTTATTTTGTGGGGACTCTAAAACGTAACTGTCAAACCATAGTGCTGCATTTTCAACTACTACTTTAGTCAGAATTCTTCTGGTTGCAAGTGACCGAAAACCCGATCTAAACTGGTTTGTGTTGTTAAGAGAGAGAGTTTATTGGTACATATAAGTCATTTGTGATATAGCCTCAACTGTGCCTGAATTCATGGCTCAACCCACACAACCAAGAACTGGGTTCTTGATACCCATTTATTGGATCAGCTTCTTCAATGTTGGCTCTATTTTAGGACCTCACATAGTTACTAGGTGCCTGTCAGCAACTCAGAGATTTAAATCCAGGACAAAAGAAAGTTAGAGTCCTTGTCCCAGTGTTCCCAGGAAATGCCCTGAGGGCCACCAGGCCGAGACTGAATTAGGTTACCTGCCTGCCCTATGCTGATCATTGTGGCCAGGATAGGTAATACTCGGATTGAAAGAGGTTTACCCCCGGAACTGAGGATTGGCCCTGTCTAGATTATATTATTTGAGAATGGGATGGGGTGGATCCTTAAGCAAAAATTAAGGCAGTTTCCAGAAGAGGGAAGGGAGGTTGGAGAGGTGAAGGACAAATGGACATCATAATATTGTATGCGTCTCCCTCCTTGGACTGGGCATATTTAGACACCGTGGTATGTTTGCATTCCCAGGCCTCCATAAAATGACTACAAAACCCAGTAACACATGAGGTATAATTACTCAGTAGAGGAAAATTTATTCTTTTACTCTCACGCCCAGAAAAGGCCAGGATTCATAATGGTTATCACCTTTAAACTGCCGTAATATTATAATACCCAGTAAAAAAGTGAATCATCTCCAAATATTTTATATTAAACATGCAGATTAAATTCAAAGATGTTCTGGAGTTTATCTAAAACAGTGTTACGTAAATTTTTAGAATCTGGTAAAAAGCTGTCAACACTCTCTATAAAATGTACATAGACACATACAAGATATGATGTGTAATCTGAGAGTTTAGCAGTCCCAGCCCCTTAACTTCTGATGTATTTCAATCACTCATCCAAAGCTTGAATACCTTCTGTAATACCCTAGTGGGAAGTGGTTTCAGTGTAGATTTGGAATCTCCTGGCCATGCACTCAAATTTGTCCCTAAAAACTCTATGCACAATGGCTGTCTCTGTCTACTGGTCACCTCAGGAGCTTCTCAGGGCTTTGCTTCTCATCCTTTAGTTTAAAATCAATTTCTTATTTTCTTTGTTTTAAAACAGAGTTTCTTTCTTCTATGTCTGTTTCTTCAGGGTGGATTTGTTTCTCTTCTCTTTCGGAGAGATGGCTCTTCGGAATAATTTGATAAACTTTCTGATTATGATTTCTGTTAAAGTGCTGCTGCCTCTGGATGTATCCTTTGAGGTTAAAACCAGAGGGGTATGTTTGTACCCTATGTAGCCTTTGGGGGAAGTTTGAGCCCTATCTAGCCCTTTTGAGCCCTATCTAGCTCTTATAGACTTCTAGAGCTATCTTGGTTCAGGCTGCTATTACAAAATACCATAGACTTGAAGGTGGCTTAAACAGCAGCCATTTATTTCTCACAGTTCTGGAGGCTGGGAATTTTCAGGGGACACAAACATTTAGCCTATTGCAAGAGTCTTGAGATTCAGCACTTATCTGTGAGAAGGGATTTGGCATCCCCTGGCAGAAAACTCATTGCCACTAGAAGGTGGCAACACCGTGTCTAGGCTGCTCTTTAGTTCTTGCTTATATTGAAGCCAAATCTGTGCTTTTGGCAGTAGTCCTACCTCTTGGAACTACATGGAGAAGACACAAGGCTACACATTGGATGTAGCAGGTCATATTTACAGTCCATTTGTTCTCCTGGCCACTCCGCCTCCAGTGTTGAGGAGGGTCTCCCCCTGAATCATACCTGAGAGTTCTCCCACCTAGTGGTCTTTTTGATGAAAATACCCAAGGCTCTGATACAGGAGAAACATTACCCTTTTTAGTGGTCACATCTGCAATTCTCTTTTCTGTCTACCCAGACCAATGCTTCTGGAATGGGAGTTCAGTTTGAAGTTCGTCTCTTAATTCCTAGTAATCTACTTGCAAATTGTGTTGGTGGGTGAGGGAGCTAGGTACTAGAATTCTGTGGGGTCAGTGCTCAGTGTCTGCTTGACATGAAGAGGTTTTATTTTTACTTTAAAAGGTGGAGCAGATAGACTTTCCAGCATGCATTCTTCCTTTTTAAGCCCCATCTGCTCTGCAATCAGCAGATAAGTGAACGACCATGGGTGTCAGCTGCCAGCATTTTTGCAGTCTCTTTCTCTGTTTCCCGGAAAGATTGTCTTTGTGCCAATGGTGTGCGCTTCTTTGAGTATCTAAACTGTCATGCTACTTAGCTGCCCTGGCAGGGAAGCCACTGGCAGCGGCTTTTCAGTTGGCCCTCTAAACTGGACAGGAGAGAGAGCTCAGGGGCAGCTCATGCCAGAGTGTGACTAGGACATTCCTTTCAGTCTTTCATAAAGACAGGACTTCAGCTTTTGGATTGAAACTAGCTTGCTGTAGGAATCCTTTCAGCACGTAAGCAGGATTGATATGGTGTAGACATGGCAGCCTTGGTGGCTTGTTAAGCCTTGTGTCCCAGTCAGCATATTTAAAATCACCCCCTCTCCCAGCAGCAGGTGCTAACATCACAGAGGGAGTGGTATAAGCTAGGAAGCAGCCCAGGAGGAGATATGAGTGGAGCTGGAGGAAGTTAGCTCACAGCAGACTCCACAGGAAATAAGGGAAGAGGAAAGGCAACGTGACAGAAAGGAATTCTATGGCAGTAGTGAAACCATTGTGTAGTGAATTTGGTGATGCGCAAACATCTGTGTTAACACAGAACTGCTGACTGAGGGAAAGCACCATACCACTAACTTGACCAAGTAGTTTGTACCTCCCTTGCTTGGGCAGATAAAGCTTACGTAAACATGGTCAGAGTTTTACGTCAATGCAAACTGTGCAGTGGCTCACGCTTGCAATCCCAGCACTTTGGAAGGCCGAGGCATGTGGATCACAAGGTCAGGAGTTCAAGACCAGCTTGACCAATATGGTGAAACCCCATCTCTACTAAAAATACAAAAATTAGCCAGGCATGGTGGTGCATGCCTGTAGTCCTAGCTACTTGGGAGGCTGAGGCAGTAGAATTGCTTGAACCCAGGAGGCAGAGGTTGCAGTGAGCCGAGATCACACCACTGCACTCCAGCCTGGGTGACAGAGTGAGACTCCGTATCAAGAAAAAAAAAAAAAAAAAAGCTTACATAAATGTGGTCAGAGTTTTATATCAATGCAAATTATTAATGTTTTCTCAGATCCTGCCTGCTCCCTGATTTTACCTCAAATAAAACTAGGACAAATGCTAGGAGAAATCCCATTAGGGAGATTCTGGCTTATCCAGAGCAGCCTCAAGGGTAGTCACACAAGTGGATTTTCAGGGCAAGTGGAGCAGGACTTGTCATCCCTCCTCATAACCAGCTTATCCTTCTCTGCCCCAGGAAAGGGCAGGAAATGGGCAGGGCTGGTTGGGCTAGCTAACCCCACCCCAGTTCCCAAGCCAGCAGAGACATTCATAGTTTCACCATGCTCCTTGCCTCTTACCTTTTTCCCTTTATCCTTTGCTTCTGTCACCTATAAATATTTACTAAACACCTCTTAGGTGTCAGGAATTATGTTTGGTGTTAGGGAGCCAAAGATAACACAGATGCAGTTCCTGCCCTCATGGATCTTACAGCTGAGAGAAAAGGAGAATGAAATAATCATATAAATGTATGTATGGTGTAAACCTGGATAAATGCCAGGAAGGAAAGTTTTAAGATGCTGTATGAGTGTCTAACAAGGGGGCATGTCTGAATTGTCTGAATTTGGGGGTTTAGGGTATGCTTCTATGAGGAAACAGCATTTGATCTGAGGTTTGAAGCATGGATATGAGTTACTAGTTGGTTGAGAGTGGGGAGGAATATTTTGGGTGGATTCCCTGTGTCTATGAAGGTTGTATGGAGGAAGTATGTCATGTTTGAAGATCTGTAAAGAGTGTAAGGTTGAGAGAATAATTTGAAATGAGTCTGGTAAGATAGCAAGGATCAGTCCATGTGGGGCCATGCTAAGAATTTGGTCTTTATTAACAATGGGAAGCCCGTGACATGTTTTAAGAAGTGGGAAGGGGATTGTGGGTGGGGATATGACCTGGTCAGGTTTATATTTCAATATGCAGAGTGGAAAGGGCTGGGTGAGGCTGCTGCTGACATAGGGAAAGGGGTTGGGAAGCTGCCATGCTGTCTTGGGGAGGTGATGGTTGCCTGGACTGGAGTGGGAGCAGCAGGTGTAGAAGTGGATAGTTCCAACAGTATTTAGAAGGTAAAATTGGCAGGACTTGGTGATGAACTAAGCATAAGTGGGGAGGGAGGGAGGGGGGAGCAGGTTAATTGAAAGATGCTGAATGACTTATACATCCTTGGCTGGCAGAACTAGATGGGTGCTGGGATCACTCACTGAGAAAAGAAAATGGAAGGAGGGATAGAACTTGTTGGGAGCGTAAAGTCATGAGTTGTTTTTAGACATGCTGAATTTGAGAGAACCTAGCAATATTTTTTCCTCCATTAAGCTGGAATTTGAAATGAATTAACAGCACAGATGAGAAATCTTGACTAAGCCACAGTATTCATATTCTGACAAGTCTACACTCTGAATTCTTACCTCCTATTCTGATCTAAGCAGTGATATTTTTGGGCTTTGGGGTCAGCCAGAGCTGAGTTCCATAGCTGTCTACGATGTGGACACCTTACATTTATAAAACTTGGTCTTCTGTCCTACAAAATGACTTACTGAGACAAAATGTGTGTTAAATCATGTGGTAACAGTCCTGCCTCACCTGTGAAGTAATGATTTCTCGGGAGAAGAATCTGAATGCCTGGTTTAGGAGAAGTTTGGGGGCATATTTATAGTTCTACTTAGCTCAGGGTTGCTAAGGAGAAATGTATCTGTGAACTGTTTCTCCATGTCCTTCCTCAGTACCCAGGGATACATGATTTTACATTGCTCAGGAAAGTCCCATGCCATGATGTATTGGAACCTGTCCACCTGCTCATTCAGCACCTTCTCCAAGACAGTTTAGTTCCAGTGGGGCCCCTTCCCATATTATTTTAATTTACCTTTATTTCCCCCAAAGTTACATTGCAAAAACATATACTTTGGTTTTTCATTTTACATTACCTTCATTTTATTTTGTCAATTTCAATACTGACCTTTTCAAATCAGTGTTGATAGTGCATGGACCACCTAGCACAAGGCCTAGTATGTGGTGGCTACTCAGTATTCAGCAGTTCCCTTCTCAGCAGAAGCATATGTCTTGCATTTACAGTGACTTTCTCTAAAGGCCTTATTGCTCACAACTGACCAAGCAGCTAAGTTACTATGATGAGACTCTGCTTAGAAGTTGGGATTCCTTGAAAACATATCAGAAAGAGGCATTTTTGATAAGTCAGTTAAGATGAGAATTGGCTGTTGAATTCAGCAATATACTTGTGGCTTTGATAAGAGAAATTTTGGTAGAGTGATCAAACAAAGCCTGATTAGAGTGGGCTTAAAACAGTGAGAGAAGAGGAATTAATTAGTAAGTAGAGAAAACTCTTAGAAAAAAAAGAAGCTGGGTTTCCTAAGTCCAGTCTCTGGCTCCTCAGTGAACTCTCAGGCTTCAGAGATATAGTTAGATTTTCAAGGCTTCAGGAAATAAAAAGATGGGTTTAGGGGGAATTTTATTGTGTTCCTCTTGGAAGATTGGCTTTGGCCATTCTTTATGAGTGTGGGATCCAGACAAGTCTTTTGCCTAGGAAATTTCTCCTGCCATTATGTAACTACTAATATTGAATGTTGAACTTACCTCTGGTCACTCAATAAATTCTACTGATACAACAGTAAAATCCTATTGTTGTCAAATTTAGTTTTATTTTGTACATATGTTATTAGTACTAGAAAAGTACTAATAACATGGGTGTAGCTTTCTCATACTTATCAATGGAAAATACTAAATTATAAATTTTCATTTAAATATTGCTAATTGGATAGCTCATACATAGCATTTTAATGATTTCTAGGACAGCTTAAGGCAACTTTTTTCTTGCATATTGATTTTGGAGAGCAGGGGGTCAGCAGGGAAATATGAAATAGGTAATTCAAATACATTTAGCAAATAATTTACTGAACATGAGTTTTATGATACTACTCTTGCCCTTTTCCATGAATGTTAGAAAATATGTTATTCCACAGGAATTTTTATGTAATGCTTGCCATTCAGTCTCAAAGCAAACAAGAAATTTGCTTGTAGTTTTGTGCTCATCAGAATTATTTTTCAACCAGAAGGATTTTCTGAAATCAGAGTTTGGCCTTTATAGTCTGTGTGATTTGCAGGGAGTAGAACTCGCTCAGTGTTTCTTCAAATCCTTCCCTAACGGCTGATCCTCACACAGCACCCATATGTCAATGTATTTCTGAGTGAGGGCTTTACAAAAAGGTGGCTGCAAAAGTTTTCTTTTTATACCAATCTAAACATCAGCTTCTACTAAATGCAAATGTTATGCACATGACTGGAGTGATATCATTTTATTAAAACTCTTCTCATAATCTACCTCTAAAAGGCCTTCTGTTTCCATTATAGCTAGGTTATTGATGCTAAAAAGTTCAGCAAATTGGGTTGTTGAAGCGCATCTGCCATGCATTATTCATTAAGTTCGTCTTTCACAAATCATAGCTGTCTGTTGCCTAATCCTGGAGTCCCAGCAGCACTTCTTCTTGGGGAATCTGCTTCCTTTGTGAGCCAAGAAATGGAGTCACAGGCATATCTGTCAAGGCAACACTTGGTTACACTGTTGTCTTCAAAATGTAGTGCATAATGGAGAAAAGGTTTAATTAATGTTCTACAGTAATGTGTCTGTTTATAAAGAAATAATGTACTATAAAATTAAGCAACATATAGTGAATGTACCTCCTAATGGCAAGGCTGGCATTTTAAGTGATCAGTAAATCACTTAAATATTAGGACTTCTTAAACAAGGGTAATAAAAGGAGACATTTGGAAATGGTAGATACCGGTACATACAATTATCCACTAAATAAAACATTTTTATTGTGATCACAGTGTTAATCACATTGTAGAACAGCCTGATCAGGAAATGTGAGAAACTATATATGAATTTTTTCATTTCTGACACGATTAGCTTCTACATTAGAATGTAAGTCCCAAATATTTAAACCAGGATATGGCTTTCCTCAGAGGATGGACCTGCTTTAGTTTCCTGAGGCTGAAAGATTATTTCTAAAACCACTAAAGCTGCTGCTTCCCATGATTAAACTCTTCCTTATTTGGATCAAGGTATGTAGGCATGTGACTTTTCTCCAGCCTTACCTCTGGGTTGTCTTTTCAGTGCCTGGGGCAGAACTCTATTCTTAGGCCTTTGCTGGTCCTCTCACATTGATGGGGGCTTTCCTACTTCTGGCATCTGCAGACACCATCAGTCCTGCTTGGTCCCACTGGCCCATTTCTTCAGTAGGTGATGTCCCTTTGCTTAGAATGAAAGAAGTCTGAGGGCTGACCAGTAAGACTTAATGTTGTCAAGTTGTTCCCTGGAACTTTTTAATGTTGTCTCTGTGCCCTGCCTGCCTTTGATCATGGAGGTCACACCCAAGCAAACAGAATTGACAAGGGGGCTATATTGCTCCCCTCCAAGAGTTCAAGTTTTCCCACTTAACTCCTCTTTTCTGGCATAATACAGTATGATCATCAAAATTTTCTACTTTAAATCTTCTACCATCATGCTCCCAAATCACCATGTTTCATCCCTGACCCCTCACTAGTTTTCTTTTAAAGAAGAACTTTTAAAAGAGCAAGTTGACAAATAGTTACATTAAATACTATTTAATACAAACAAAAATTGAGATCTGCAGTCTTTGCATATTGTGTATGATTAAGAGTATTCTTTAAAATGGAAATTGTATCCGAAGTGTTAAGCAAACAGTAATGCCTTTAAAATGCTTTAGAAAGCATCCATTTATATTTAATCTTTTACAAGGCTAACATATGTAAGAAAGACTGTCTGTGGAGGGTTTTGTAAAACAAAATTGTAAATTCCAAGATATTGTGCCTAATGGGTTGTGGTGTCGGAATCCCAGACCTCTACTGATGAAAATTTGGCAAGTTAGGAAGATGAGGATTTAATGAACAAATCTAATCTAAAAGATGGAAATGCTGTTACTCTTAAATACAGATAAATTAATGGGCTGGAAAAGGCACAGACAGTTTCCACAGTGGCACAGAGTGATTTCTATAAAGGAAAGAACTGGGACTTGTTGGTTGCAATGTGTATCAATGTGCTGATGGCCAGGGCTGAGCTTAGCCAGCGGGAATTATGAATGGGTTGTTATTCCCACACCAGATCCCTTGGTTTAGTTTATATTAGTTTTCCAGAGCTCTGCTAGGGTGAGGGTAGGAGTAGGGGCTGTTTAAAATTGGTTTAAATGCGTATGGATGTTTGCTTCTTTAATTTTATAAAGCATCATGTAACCAGAAACTTTTTTACTATGACCTTGAATAATAAGGACATAACCACTGTTGTAAGATAGAAATTCAAAGATTTTAATGAATGGGAAAAGCTTCTCTTACAACCAGTTAATTTTCTGCTCTAAATTCTTTATCTTTTTTTTTTTTTTTTTTTTTGAGACGGAGTCTCACGCCGTCACCAGGCGCCAGGCTGGAGTGCAGTGGTGCGACCTCGGCTCACGGCAACCTCCGCCTCCCGGGTTCAAGCAATTCTCCTGCCTCAGCCTTCCGAGTAGCTGGGACTACAGGCACGCGCCAACATGCCCTGCTAATTTTTTTTGTATTTTTAGTAGAGACGGGGTTTCACCATGTTGGCCAGATGGTCTCCATCTCTTGACCTCGTGATCTGCCCGCCTTGCTCTAAATTCTCATCCAATTTCTCTTCTGGTGTAAGTCAACAAAATCTCTGAGAAATATCCCTTGCTAGAATTTAGTTATGAACCAAAGCCAGTTGCTAGGGCAACCAGGCCAGAGGCAATTAATTAACCTCTTTCACTGTGTGAAGATAAAGCCACTGAGTCCTGGCTAGAAAGTAAATGGGCAAGGTCAGGGTGCTTTCATGCTCTCCAGAGTGGTAAAGAACAGCCTTGCCTTAACCCTATTCTTGCTCTTCTCCACCTCCATTTCCCAGCAGGAAGTTGGTGGCTTTTGTTTTGAAGTCAACAAGGGAGAAAGATAAAGAAGCAGGGCATGAACTCAGGAAGCTTATGGAGAAGAGATCCTTAAAGGAAATAAAATAAAACCATGGAGCTGAGAGATAAGCTATTGGTTAATGCTTAGGTGGCAGGGCCCTGTTCTCTTTCTCTGTCTCTGATTCATTCTCTGTCTCTCTCTCTCTGTGTGTGTATGTGTGTGTGTTGGGTGACGAGTGAGAGCTGTGAAATACCTGAGTGGTTAAGAGATAATTCCAAGTCTGTCAGTGAAGAATACATGCCGTGGTGGTGTCAAGGAGGTCTGGGTTTCTAAAGAATCACAAACAAGGCCCTAGAGAGCTAGTGACACAGTTTGTTTGCTTGTGACTGCCATTCTACAGGTGACCCATTATATGGTAAGTGGTGGGCAGTGGGTGGCTCTGTGCCTACAGTGCTGACTGTCACCAGAATAACATCACAGGGAGTGATGGTGATGGTCAACCATAGGGTGGAGTAGGTGGTCTGATCATATTCCCTCAGCATCAACATTAGATCCTATGGTATCTTCATAGACTAGAGGTGTAATCTGCTTTAGACAGATAGCTGTTTCTGCATAAATAAAGAGGGCCATCACTACAGCTATCTATGCAAAAGTGCCTTCGGGTGAGCTTTGGGATTTAGGTAGAAGGTTGTGAAATCTTGGTGGAACCCAAGATCTAGGAGAGTCATTTTGAGAGGACAGACTGGGGTCCATATCTGGATCTAGAATCCATACTCAAAACATACCCAGCTTACTGTGGACTTAGATACAGCTCCATTTGGCCTTGGTCCTGCCTCCAGATCCATCTGCCAAGATACCGGGGAGGAGTCATGACCATTCCTGCCTTAGGTGACAGGTCTATCAACCTCAGTCTCAGCTGTACACCCTGAAATTGTCCTGTAATTTGGCTCTAACCCCTCCTAACTGGGTCTGAAAGCAGTTCTACCCACTCAGGGACCTGGTAGGAGATATACCTATCCATGCCTTTGTAGGCAGGCCAATTGATCTGGATCTCACCACAGATCCTGACAGGGCCCTGCAACTCACCTCTGGCACCTCTTAGCTGCAGCCTGAGAGCAGTTCTGACTACCTGTAGACTTTGAGGGAGACATACAAGCCCATGTCCTCAGGGGCAGGTTTGAAGACATTGGTCTCTGCTGTGGATGTTGAACCATCCCTATTACTGAGTTCTAGCCCCTGTCAGCCATGGCATGGGACTAGCACTATCTGCCAAGGGACCCACCCAGTCACTCCGTGGAAGTTCTCCCAGGGACACCTGGAGGAAGCCGCACTCATCTGCATACCTTGTAATAGGCCTGTCATCTGCAAACCCTGAAGCAGACCCACATCTTGGCACCAGCCCTACTGACCAAGGTCCTGAAAGCAATTCAGTCTACCCAGCAACTGCAAAGGATCCATGCCTGCTTGATCCCCTGGTAACTGGGAACCCAGCAGCAGTCATATGACCCAGCTCCAACCCCAATTTACCATGATTCTGGCAATCCTATCAGCCCAGTGACCCAAAAGGAGAAGATCTTTACCTGCTGAAAGTGTGTATTAAGACAAGAATAAGTATTTGCTCCTTTAAATGCGCAGACATCAATGCAAGGCTACACAAATAATGAAGAATCAGGCAAATAGGAACTACTAAAGGAAAATAGTAAAGCTTTAGTGACTGACCCCAGAAACAGAGATCTATGAATTGCCTGAAAAAGAATTTAATATTAAAGAACTTCTATGGGATGCAAGAGAACAAAGATAGAAAACTGAAAAAATCAAGGAAACAGTGCATGAACAAATGAGAAGTTTAATAGAAATTGCAACAATAAAAAAGAACCAAGTGAAAATACTGAAGCTGAAGAATATCGATGCTTCCTGATACACAGTGGGGTTATGTCATGATAAAACCATTGTAAGTTGAAAATATCATAAGTCAAAAATGCATTCAATCCACCTAATCTATCAAATGTCATAAATTAGCCTAACCTATCTTAAATATGCCTACAGTTGCCCTAAAGGACATTAGCCTATGGTTGGGCAAAATCATTTGGCAACACAGTGCACCGTAGGCGGGTATTGGTTGTTTGCCCTCATGATCATGTGGCTAAATGGAAGCTACGGCTTGCTGCTACTGCCCAGTATTGTGAGAGGGTATTGTACCACTTTCTACTGAATGCCTATCACTTTTGCACCATCATGAAGTAAAAAAAAATCACAAGTCAAACCTTCGTAAGTTGAGGACAATCTGTAAAATGACAAAACTGAAAAAATAGAAAACTTGAAGAATTGAAAGAATTGGCTACCTCAAAGATGGGTCATTTGATATTAGTAAATTAGAGAAACAAAAACAAAAAAGGATGCAAAAGAGTGAAGAAAGTGTAAGAGTGAAGAAGGTATCACCAAGCAAATGAGAATATAAATTAAGGGATTTTTCAGAAGGAACAGAGAGAAAAAGAAATCTTACTTTAAAAAATATTGGCTGAAAACTTTCCAAATATTGGAAGGAATATGGACTTCCAGATTCATGTGTTCAAAAAAATCCTGAAAACCTTAAAATACTCTAAGACACACTATAATCAAATTGTGAAAAGTCAAAGACAGAGAATCTTGAAAACAACAAGAGAAAAGGGATACTAAGGAACTCCCATAAGGCTACCAGATTTTTCAGCAGAAACTTTGCAAACCAGGATGGAGTGCTGAAAGAAGAAAAACCCACAAAACAGTAATGCTGTACCCAGCAAAGCTGTCCTTCACAAGTGAAAGAGAAATAAAGATATTTCTAGACTAACAAAAGCTGAGGGAATTTCATCATCACCTGCTATACAAGAAATACTAAGGGTGTTCTTTGAGTTGAAACAAAAGGTTGCTAAGTCACAACATGAAAACATATGGAAGTATAAAACCCACTGGTAATGGTAAGTATATAGTCAAATTCAGATACTCTAAAACTATAATAGGGATGCACAAATCACTTTTAATTCTAGCGTAAAAGTTAAAAGACAAAAGTATTAAAATAACTATAGGTATAAGAATTCATTCATGAATATGCAATATAAAAAGATGTAAAGTGAGACATCAATAGCATACAATGTGTCAGGGAAGAGAACAGTGAAAGCACAGGGTTTCTGTATGTGCTTGAAGTTGTTTTCAGCTTAAAAGAGAATGCTATAACTACAAGGTATTTTATGTAAGGCTCATGACAAACTCTAGTTACACCCAAAGAATAAAACCTCTAGTAGATGCACAAAAGATAAAGAGAAGGAATCAAAGCATTCCAGTAAAAACAAATAAGCAACAAATCGCAAAGGAAGACTGCAAGAGAGAAAAAAGGTACAAAGGAACTGTAAAATAGAAAAAACAAAATGGCAATAGTTAAGTCCTTCCCTATCAATAGTTACTTTAAATGTGCAGATGGATTATTTTCCTAATCAAAAGAACAGAGTTAATAGAACTATCATATAATCAGGCAATTCTACTAGTGGGTATATATCCCAAGAAAGGGAAGCCAGTGTATTGAGATATCTGCACTTTCCTGGTCATTATATTATAGCATTACTAAGAGTAGCTAAATACGGAATCAACTTTTGTCCATCAACAGATGACTGTATAACAAAAATATGGTATATATATATGCAATAGAATATCATTAAGCCTTAAAAAAGAATAAAATATTGCATTTGTGACAACATAGATGAACCTGGATAACATCATCAACGTAGATAATGCCATCAACATAGATGACGTTACGTTGAGTGAAATAAGCCAGGCACAGAAAGACAAATACTACATGATGTCACTTATACATACAATCTTATAATGTTAAAGTCACATAAGCAGAGAGCAGAATGGTGGTTACCAGGGGCTGGGGGGATGTATATAAAAGTTTACAAAGTTTCAATTCAAAGGAATACTTTCTGGAGATCTACTGTACATCATGATAACTACAGTTAATAAATGTTTTGTATACTTGATTTCTAAGATAACTTTTTTTATTTGGTATTTTGAAAATATTTTGGGTTTATTTTTATTTAATATTTTAATTTTATTTTTTTAATTGTACTTTAGGTTCTGGGGTACATGTTCAGATCATGCAGGATTGTTGCATAGGTATATACATGACAAGATGTTTTAGCTTTATTTGTCAATTAAAAAAAAAGACACAAATGTGGCAAAATGGATGCTACGATATGGATTTTTGTCACTACCAAACCTCATGTTAAAATTTAATACCAGTTGTTGGGAGGTGAGGCCTAGTGGGAGGTGTTTGAGTCATGGGAGTATCAGGGTCCTCCTTTGGGAGTAAGTTCTCACTGTATTAGTTCCCAAGAGAGCTGGTTGTTAAAAAAGAAACTGACACTTCACCCCTCTCTGTGTAACTTCTGCATACGGCAGTTCTCCTTCACCTTCCACTATGTGTGGAGGCAGCCTGAGGCCCTCACCAGATAGAGATGCCTCATGTTGGATTTTGTAGACATCCAGAATTGTGAGCCAAATAAGCCTTTTTAATTAAATTACCCAGCCTCAGATAGTCCTTTATGGCAACACAAAATGGACTAAGTGAATAATTATAATAAAAAATCCAACAATATGTTGTCCACAAAACTCATTTAAGCCTTAAGGACACATATAGGCTGAAAGAAAAAGGGATAAACAAAGATATTTTATAGATATGGTAACCAAAAGAGCATATGCACTGTGAAATGATTAAGTCAAGCTTGTTAACGTATTCATCATCTCACATACTTCTCATTTTTTTGGTGGTGAGAACATTTAAGATCTAGTTTCTTAGCAATTTTCAAGTATACATTATTATACATATAGTGATTTTATTTCCATCATATATATACCCAAAGTGGAACTGCTGGAAAAAATAGTTCTACTTTGAATTTTTTGAGGAACTTCCATGCTGTTTGTTATAATGGTTATCCCAATTTACTTTCCCACAAGTAGTGGATTAGAGTTCACTTTTCTTCACATCCTTGCTAATACTTGTCATCTTTTGTCTTTTTGCTAATAGCCATTCTAACAGGTGTGAGGTGATATCTCACTGTAGCTTAATTTGAATTTCACTGATAATGACTGATGTTGAGCATTTTTTTTCATATACTTGTTGTCCATTTATACTTCTTTGGAAAAATGTCTATTCATTTTAATTGGGTTGCTTTGTTGTTGTTATGTCATGTGTGTATATTAATATATTCAGGATATTAACCCCTGATGATCTGCATGGTTTGAAAGTATTTCCTCTCATTCTGCAGGTCGTCTCTTCATTCTGTTGAGATTTTTAGAATAAAAATAAAAGATGTAATTTTATTAATCTATATTGATTTTTTAAAAATTTGCCTGTGCTTTTGGGGTCATATCAAAACAATTAGTCCCCAGTCCAATGTCAAGAAGTTTTATCAACTATGTTTTCTTACAGTAGTACTACACTTTTAGGTCTTGTGTTTAAGTCTTTAATTCATTTTGAATTGTATTTTGTACATAATGTGAAATAACAATCCAATTTCATTCTTCTGCGTGTGGACATCTAGTCTTTCCAACACCATTTATTGAGGAGACTGTCCTTTTCCATTGTGTACTACTGACATCTTTGTTGATCTACAAATGTGTGGATTTATTTCTGAATTATCTTTTTTTAAACTTCTTTTTTAAAATTTTCTATTATTATACTTTAAGTTCTGGGATAACGTGTAGAACGCGCAGTTTTGTTACATAGGTATACATGTGCCACGGTAGTTTGCTGAATCTATCAACCAGTCATCTACATCAGGTATTTCTTCTAATGCTATCCCTCCACCCCCAACACCTGACAGACCCTGGTTTGTGATGTTCCCCTCCCTTTGCCCATATGTTCTCATTGTTCAACTCCCACTTACGAGTGAGAACATACAGCGTTTGGCTTTCTGTTCCTGTGTTAGTTTGCTGAGAATGATGGTTTCCAGATTCATCCATGTCCCTGCAAATGACATAAACTCATTCTTTTTTATGGTTGCATAGTATTCCATGGTATATATGTATCACACTTTCTTTATCTAGTCTATTGTTGATGGGCATTTGGGTTGGTTCCAAGTCTTTGCTGTTGTGAATAGTGCTGAAATAAATGTACGAGTGCATGAGTTTTTATAGTAGAATGGTTTATAATCCTTTGGGTATATACCCAGTAATGGGATTGCTGGGTCAAATGGTATTTCTAGTTCTAGATCCTTGAAAAATTGCCACACTATCTTCCACAATGGTTGAACTAATTTACACTCCCACCAACAGTGTAAAAGTGTTCCTATTTCTCCACATCGTCTCCAGCATCTGTTGTTTTGATATTTTAATGATCACCATTCTAACTGGTGTGAGATAGTATCTCACTGTGGTTTTGATTTGCATTTCTCTGATGACCAGTGATGATGAGCTTTTTTTCATATGTTCATTGGCTGTATAAATGTCTTCTTTTGAGAAGTGTCTTTTCATATCCTTCACCCACTTTTAAAGTTGTTTTTCCTTGCAAATTTGTTTAACTTCCTTGTAGATTCTGGGTATTAGCCCTTTGTCAGATGGGTAGATTGCAAAATTTTTCTCCCATTCTGTAGGTTTCCTGTTCATTTGGATGATAGTTTCTTTTGCTACAGAAGCTCTTTAGTTTAATTAGATACCATTTGTCCAGTTTGGCTTTTGTTATCATTGCTTTTGGTGTTTTAGTCATGAAGTCTTTGCCCATGCCTATGTCCTAAATGGTATTGCTTAGGTTTTCTTCTGGGGTTTTTATGGTTTTAGGTCTTATGTTTAAATCTTTAATCCATCTTGAGTTAATTTTTGTAGGGTATAAGGAAGACGTCCATTTTCAGCTTTCTGCATATGACTAGCCAGTTTTACCAACACCATTTATTAAACAGGGAATCCTTTCCCCATTGCTTGTTTTTGTCAGGTTTGTTAAAATCAGATAGTTGTAAATGTGTGGTAGTGTTTCTGAGGCCTCTGTTCTGTTCCATTGGTCTATATATCTGTTTTGGTACTAGCACCAACCTGTTTTAATTACTGTAGCCTTGTAGTATAGTTTGAAGTCAGGTAGCATGATACCTCCAGCTTTGTTCTCTTTGTTTAGGATTCTCTTGGATATACAGGCTCTCTTTTGGTTCCATATAAGATTTAAAGTAGCTTTTTCTAATTCTGTGAAGAATGTCAATGGTAGCTTGATGGGGATAGCATTGGATCTTTAAATTAGTTTGGGCATTATGGTCATTTTCACAATATTGTTTCTTTCTATTCATGAGCATAGAATATTTTCCATTTGTTTATGTCCTCTCTTATTTCCTTGAGCATTGGTTTGTAGTTCTCCTTGAAGAGGTCCCTCATATCCCTTCTAAGTTGTAGTCTGAGGTATATTATTCTCTTTGTAGCAAGGAGTTCACTTATGATTTGACTTTCTGTTGGTCTATTATTGGTGTATAGAAATTATTATGATTTTTGCACATTGAATTTGTGTTCAGAGACTTTGCTGAAGTTGCTTATCAGCTTAAGGAGTTTTTGGGCTGAGACGATGGGGTTTTCTAAATATACAATCATGTCATCTGCAAACAGAGAAAATTTGACTTCCTCTCTTCCTACTTGAATACTCTTTATTTTTTTCTCTTGCCTTATAGCCCTAAGGAGAACTTCCAATACTATGTTGAATAGGAGTGGTGAGAGAGGGCATCCCTGTCTTGTGCCAGTTATCCAAGGGAATGTTTCCAGCTTTTGCCCATTCAGTATGATATTGGCTGTGGGTCTGTGATAAATAGTTCTTAAAATTTTGAGATATATTTCATTAATACCTAGCTTACTGAGTATTTTTAGCACGAAGGTGTCTTGAATTTTGTTGAAGGTTTTTTTCTCCATCTATTGAGATAATTATGTGGTTTTTGTCATTGGTTCTGTTAATGTGATGGATTACATTTATTGATTTACGTATGTTGAACCAGGCTTGCATCCCAGCGATGTGGCCAACTTGATTGTGGTGAATAAGCTTTTTAATGTGCTGCTGGATTTGGTTTACCAGTATGTTATTGAGGATTTTCACATCAATGTTCATCAGGGATACTGGCCTGAAATTTTCTTTTTTTGTTGTGTCTCTGCGAGGTTTTGGTATCAGGATGATGCTGGTCTTATAAAATGAATTAGGGAGGAGTCCCTTTTTTTCTATTGCTTGGAATAGTTTCAGAGACAGTTTTAAGTGAGTTTCTTAATCCTGAGTTCTAATTTAATTGCACTGTGGTCTGAGAGACTGTTACGATTTCCTTTTTTGCATTTGCTGAGGAGTGTTTTACTTCCAGTTTTGTGGTCGATTTTATAATAAGTGTGATGTGGTGCTGAGAAAAATGTATATTCTGTTGATTTGAAGGGGAGAGTTCTGTAGATGTCTATTAGGCCAACTTGGTCCAGAGCTGAGTTCAAGTCCTGAATATCCTTGTTAATATTCTGTCTCGTTGGTCTGTCTAATATTGACAGAGGGGTGTTAAAGTATCCCACTGTTATTGTGTGGGAGTCTAAGATCTCTAGGAACTTGCTTTATGAATCTGGGCGTTCCTATATTGAATGCTTGTATATTTAGGATCATTAGTTCTTCTTGTTGCATTGATCCCTTTACCATTATGTAATGCCCTTCTTTGTCTTTTTTGATTTTTGTTGGTTTAAAGTTTGCTTCATCATAGACAAGGATTGCAACCCCTGTTTTTTTTTTTTCTTTCCATTTGCTTGGTAAATAGTCCTCTATCTCTTTATTTTGAGCCTATGGGTGTGTTTGCATGTGATACGGGTCTCCTGAATGCAGCACACTGATGGGTCTTTACTCTTTATTTAATTGCCAGTCTGTGCCTTTTAATTGGGGCATTTAGCCCATTTTATATTTAAGGTTAATGTTGTTATGCGTGAATCCAATCCTGTCATGATGCTAGCTGGTTATTTTGCTCATTAGTTGATGCAGTTTCTTCACAGTGTCAATGATCTTTACATTTTGGTATTTTTTTAAAATATATATAGTTTTTATTGCATTTTAGGTTTGGGGGTACATGTGAAGAACATGCAAGATTGTTACATAGGTACACACATGGCAGTGTGATTTGCTGCCTTCCTCCCCATCACCTGTATCTGTTATTTCTCCCCATGCTATCCCTCCCCAACTCCCCACCCCCGCTGTCCCTCCCCTTTTTCCCCCCAACAGACCCCAGTGTGAGATGCTCCCCTCCCTGTGTCCATGTGTTCTCATTGTTCAACACCCG